>VXBW01005790.1:16865-27370 GCA_013400375.1 Thinocorus orbignyianus | reverse complement strand
CTTTGTTACTTCCATTTGTGCCAGGAACAATATCTGTTACATTAATGTCATGAACAAAGTCTAAAAAAGAGAAGAATATGTTACTATCAATGTCCCAAATGTGCTATCAGCCTTTTACCTGTTGACTCGATAAAAATTAAATACGGAAAAAATTTGGAAAATTACATCAGAGGCCTCATACAGCAGCTTGCTCTCTCCCCAGCTCCAAATGGGCATTTTAAAACTTCCATTTAGAACTGCTTTCAAGTAGCCCCCACTGCACTACTTTCTTTTTAGCCCTCTCTGTCCATTTATGAAGTTCCTGAGCCTCCTCTCCCAGCTGCTGATTCCCGTTCTCCTGGCACAACCCTCCCTGTCCCAGCTCCTCTGCCTGCAGTGTTGTACAGCAGGTTAGTGAGGAGATGCATCTTAAAAACAGTGTCTTTTGGGGCAGAGAAGTGCATGAAACCATACCCTTAGTCCAGATGGTAGTATACAGAAAAAGCTTCCCCTACTCTTTTTTCTAATCTTTTTTTCAGAAGAGGTTTTGTGGGATGTTGTATATTAAAAAAGGGACTCTTCAGAGAAAGGTTTAAGTCTCACTGTCCACAGCCATCTCCGGTAGCATTTTGTTTCCAGTACACTCCTGTGCTACTTTACTGCTGTAATACACCAGACATTTTCGATTTTCTGCAATTTCAGCAGTATGTGACTACTGGATACAATTTTCTTTCTATTTTTATAGATACGTATATACACACACACAGAGAAAATGCCCATCAGCTTGGAAATTTAATTACTGTGTCTCTGGTTAAAATTTGCTTCTGCTGCATGTGGGAGTATTATGCAGACAAGAAATCGACTGGGGCAGTAGGCCTCAAGATTTTTAAAACGCAATTAACAGCAGCTTGTTTCTCATAAAGAGAGCAAGAAGTCCTGTGGGAAGAAAACTATTTTTTGTTTCTTCATTTTGATTTATGACACCCTGAATTGCAACTAAGTTCCTCATACTTACTGATAACAGTTCAGTGTACATAAGAATCAGAATATTTAATTAAAATTATTCATCACACCTCTTCACCACTGTTTTCTGTTGCTACTTTAAAAAACTGTACTTAATGTGACTCCATCAGAACTGACAGAATTAGAGCACTTTAAAATTACACATAGATAGATAGCAAACATACATTTCCTCTGTACTTTAAAAGTGTCTTAGAACTAGCAATTGCATTTGTGGCTTTATTTCTGTTTCATAAAACAGGAACAGATCAAAAGCATGGGACACTGTTTAAAAAAAAAAAGAATATTATACTTGGTTTACAGTTTCTGTATTCTTTGTGTACTACTAATTTCTAGACCATCCCTCCTTAGGAAAACAATTTGCTCTACCTAAACTGCAAGTGCAGATTTTTAAAAAAGTTTACAATTAAATACTGTTAGAATTAAATAGCCTGCTTAGAATAACTTAGAAACCTACGGCTGGAAGATGCTATCGTGTCAAACCTATGTCCTATTACCCGTTTTATAAAACTTAGTAATTAAGTAGCCATTAGAATCCAATGATTACAGCTATCACAGAGCAAACAACTCCAATAAGAACCCCTAACAAACCTAGGTAAGTGATAAATTAACACGCCAATCTCAGAGAAGAGCAGGACCCTTTTCCTAGAAGAGGAATTGTTTTGATTGTTCAAAAGTTTGCTTACTAGAATTGGAATTATTTGGTTTAGAATAATTTAGGATGAAAGTGCTAACCTTACTTAAAAAAAGAACCAAACAACCAAAGTCTAAAATTAAATGGCCGTAATGACATATGAATTACATCAGCTGTAAAATACATCAATCATCAGCCAATAAACTAAAGTATGTCCTTCAGGGATGGTAGGAACTCTAATTAAACATTGTTTAAGAGGTGTAAGTGTCTGTGCTGTTACTTGCCTCAGAGATTTAATTACCTTCGAAACAGAAACTCTTAAATCTTAGTCGTGCCATTCAACACTATGAGTCAGATTTTCAAAGCTCTCAACTCAATCGTTGACTCCTACAACTCAATGTACTTAATTGATTGTATCCACAAAACTTGTGTGTCTATGCACGTACAAGGCTGTAAATAACCAATATGCTTTCTTTGGTAGCAATGCCAGTCTAAGAATCATTCTTTCCACAATGCTGCAGTGGATTCCTGCTGCACTACTGTAGTGCCCTGAGTGCTTGGTGAAATTTAGAATGCAACTACATTTTTTTTCATGAACCTGGATCATTTCAACAGTCTAGCCTGGTACACTGCTGTTCAAATAGTTACACCTATGTAAACAAGGGGGTAGTGAAAACACAAACTGGAAATAAGCAAACAGGTTTGGGTTGTGTAAACTATACCAAGAAGCCTCATCACTGACATGCAAATCAGATGATTGGTACTTGTCTTTCTGTTAAAACCACACTTAAGAGAGAGAACCTGAGAAAATGGCTTTGAAGATATGTATGACTGTGCCAGTAACTCCACACACAGTTAATTATTCTCATTTGACTTTTCAAAGTACCAGAAAAATCAAGATCAAGTAAAATGGAAAATCCTCATTCAGTACAAAGCAAAGTCTTGATCTTTACATGAGAGAGTTGTAAAAGTTAACCAAAAATGTATACTTACTGTATATAAATTTTCCTGTGTTGAAAAGAAAGTTGGACATAAGCACCCAATAAACAATCATAGCTCCAACAAGTGATACCATAGAAAACAAGAGGCTTGACCATTGACCAAAGGATCCAAAGTAATACTTGCAAACATCTGGGAATTCCCAGTTTGAGGTATCTAATAAAGCTGAGGAAGATACAAAAATAGAAACACATCCATACAAAATGTTATATTAGAATCAGCAGAACTCTTCATGACAGGATGCATTCTTGTTTCAAAATATTCTGATAGAAATTCACAGTGCTTCCAAGGGCTAAGAAAATTGCTGCTAACTTTGAAGTATAATACTCACTAGGCGTTTGATTGAAGGAGCCTAAAGAAATACAGGCTTTCATTGCGGCCATAATGCTTTAGGACATAATACTTCCAGAAGCACTGGAATAAGATATGGTGGCAAAAATGCAGCCATGCATTTGCAGGTGAAGCCTTTTACAGGAGTTACAGCAAAGTAGGCCAGACCATGAATTAAGCTGTCACGAACTGGAGGTCCTAACTGCCTTTATTTGAGCAAATGAGGGGTTAGTTTATGCATAAAAGCACTAACCACAAGAGCTGCAAGATGAGTTTTGAACAATAAAAGTACATTCCAAGTAGAAGCACTCTCAGTGAGGCAATGGTCCACAAATTGCTTCCAACACTGAATATATATAAATATTAGGGTAGTAGAGGCATGCAACACAAGTAGATGCAGCTACAGCTCATGTGTTCCACTGCAGAACATGACCAGAAATATATGTAGTGACCTGGATAGTGTTTATGGAAAAGAAGAGAAGCTTTTAACCTCTTCAGTCCTCAAACACTTAGTAACTGCACGTCTGAAATCATGCTTAAAAAGAATTTGTGTTTGGCTATAATACTTAGGTCCCAAGGAACTTAAGGATAATCTAATGAGGGAAGACAGATATGTAGCTTACAGAATTTAGATCCAGATTACAAAAGTAGGGAGACATTCAACGGAACAGCTCTTATGGGCATGTCAGGTCTAAGATATAGTAAAGACACAAACTAAGAATCTACTAGATCTCTATATTTCACACTTAATGAAAATATTTGGGTTATGAAGTTTTGTATCTCTTACGTATCATTCGCTGTGACTTCACAACTCTGTAGCAGCAATAAAGAGTCAAAATGCCCATCAGTAAGATAAGAATGATTCCAGAAGTAAAGCCTGCCTGTTAAGAGGGAGAAATACACTTTACTTTCTTTATCAGTAACACTACAGTAAAATTAAAAGCAAGTCACGTTACCAAAAACATTTTCATATGCACACATTTTTCATAGTTTTACCTGTTTTATTCCCCATGGGATACTTAATATAGATGTACCCATCATTGTATTCCATATCATAAATCTAGGAAGAAAAGGAAAAAGCCGGGGAATAATTTAAGAAGCAATTTTACTTCATACTATCCTCTTAGCTACAACAGTTATGAATACAGAACATTCTATAATAAAGCATTATCTGGCTAATATATGGCAAGGTGCTTAACATACATTGTCACTATACTGGAGTTTTTACCATAGCCATCTGTGCAACTGTCAACTTTAAAAGCAGTTCCTAATGGACTGTACACGTAGATTTCATCAGGAGCTGGAAGTACATGATCAGGAGCAATCTAACAAATGATAAAAAATGAGACTTATTAGTAACACCAAAGTAACTATTGTCCCCAAAACAGCAAGCCAACTGTTCTAAATCACAATTTTTTCCCCATGAAATATGCATTTAAAAAAAAGTTTTTACTATATTGCATTAATTTCGTCCCCATGAAAAAAAGCAGTTGATATGATTTTTAGCTAGATAGCAGAAAAACAGATTTTTCTTCTGCAAAATGTCTGTAACATACTATGTACAAATCATGCTAGTTCAATTATTGCAGCTTACAACTGCTTAAATGATCTTGTAGATGGGAGAATTGAGTACACACATCCAGGCAGCCTGGACCACTGCTACAAAATTCAAGCTGTTTTATGTTTTCTTTGGATGGCGAAGGCATTGCACAACAAATCAACCACAACTTGTGATAACACAAGTCCCTGTTAAATCACTTAGCTACTAGGTATTCACTTCAAAGCAAGCTGTAGAGCAGTTCTCCTCCTAGCTTTATTTGTGCTTCTTTTATAAATCAACCTAAGCTGTTGGAGACCCAAACAGCCAAAGACCACTCAATTCATCTGGCCCTGTTGTTGCCTTACCAATGCCCTGTCTGTAGGAGATGTGAGCCTGCTGTAGTAATGAATCCGCTTATTCATTGCTGAAGCTTCATCAGTGACTCTTTGCATGTCATCATTCACATCAACTATGTTTGTAGGTTCCACATGAAATGGTCTAAAGGATAGAAAAAAAGAAAGAAAAGGAAAACTGTTAAAACCCTAGAACACAGGAGCTAACATGCAACTCAAAGAACAGTTCAGCATCACTCAGGATGAGTCTGTCATTCACTGACACAAAGTAAATGCAAAAAAAAGAATAAAATCACTGCCACAAGGGAAACTGCCATCCTTAAAAGAACCATGTGTTTATATCTTTCATATCAAAATGTCCAGATTCTGCAGGGCAACCTAAGAGCAAAATCCGGATCTAATATCCAGTCTATTAGTCTTCACAATGAGTCACACCAGAACATGTCGATAAGCTTGGCCAAGCTTATTAAGCTTATAACCGGTGTTGCTAGGAGCAGTGATGAGGAACAGAGGGAGAATCAGAAAGCACGATAATGCAGAAGCCGAAAAAAGACCAAGAAAAAAAGAGGAGTGGGTGGTGGTAATGAGGTCCACCTAGGAAAAGGCTGGGAACTACTAATCTACCCAAAAATACTGTATGAAATTGTGTTTAATGGGGAAGGAACCAAGCCCAACTAAGTACAAGTGCTCATGCTATTTTTAAGCCAACACAACCAGGAATGGAATTTGTCACATCGCACGGAACAACAGATGTCCATTTCCAATTCTGAACTACTTGGGAACTTCCCTTCAGACTTAATTAAGGTAAACACAGAGAACAGGACTGTCATCAACAGATGTACTACATCACTAATACAGAGATGTACAGAATACAGGTGGTCTTCCTTTCCTCCTCCTCAGCTGAGTTAGGCTGCAGGCATGGTCACCACCACACCTCATGCCCCTTGTTTTCTCTGCACACACTAAGGCACAGAGCAATCAGACTGAAAGCTCCTCCAAAAGCTACAACACAACATAAATCTAGTTTCATGCAAGGGGACCTTCCAGAAATATGTGAGCTATTCAAGATATGGCAGAGACTGTTTTGGTTTTTTTCTAAATCCTGTCACTTACTTCCATATAGGCCTACATTATTACCTAAATGTGACACCCACTCCTAATACTGATGGTCTTAGAGAACAGGTTAGACAGACAGGTTTGAGAAATTTCTCAAACAAGCGAGGGGATACTGGTGACCTACAAGGCTTGATACAGGTTTTGGGGCTTGTTTTACGCCCTTACACCTTTAATATCTAAAGCGGTCTCAACAGTTTTCTGATCTTCCTCTTCCAAGTTGATGTTTAAATCCATCAGAAACAAGAACCACCCAAACTCAGAACCCACAAATGTACAGATCACAACAGGTTTCAGGCTACCAAAAGCAGAAATTAGGTCAGTATTAAATCCATGTCATTTTTCCTGTAATATGAGCAAAGCCTCTTTGAACTGACTGTTTTCCAATGCCAATTTCTGGTTCAGGCTACAAAGGAACTTGGTCAGCCCCTCCTGCCCCAGCTCTCAATACAGTGACAAAGGTCCCATTCTCCTTCCCAGTGAATCATCAGGCTTTTGCACCATGGCACCACCTTTTATCTGGAAGGAAGAAAAAGAATACAGCTCTGAAGCTGGTTGCTGTATCTTCGGAAGAGGTGAAGGTAGGTCCTTAGTTCTGTGTGCTTAGAGGAACACAGCAGGTAAGAGTACTTATGGCACTAATAAAAACTGACTGACAAAAGTGGAAAACAGTGAAAAATTACTTCCTTCTCTACAAATTGATTGTTTCCTTCATCTTAGACTTCATTAAATTGTACATTTCTCATCGTGGAAAAAATGGCTTGGATTTGGTAAGCCATTTCCCACTTGCAGAAATGTAAGTGAACACACTTTCAATTTTTAAAATGTTCTCAGATTACTTCCCCTCCCTGCCCCCCTCCCCGTGTCTATGACACGAAGAGGGAAATTTTGTGTGTGGACCTCTGAGGTGTTCTTATAAACATTTAAGAGAGGTACTACAACTAAATGGGAATACATTCTAAGCAACAGCTTTATTACCTAAGTCAGAGAGACAACAGCTAACTGATTCCATAGGTACATAAAATACAAAAATACTCATGGACTGTCAGCTCTAAAGGACTTCGTTTGTTTTAGCTTAAAATTTAATAGACTGATCCAAACATTGGACACTGCTAAAAAATATTTCATTAGAAGACCTGCAAAATAAAGACTGTATTTATGAAAACAGGATACGTAATAAGCTTAAATGCCTCCCCACTCCCAGTCAGCTCTGCTGATTTGGTTTTGAGTCACCGACACACATTATATTTAGAACACAAAAAGTATATGTTTTGCTGTTACATGGCAGCTGCATAGAGTGAAGAGCTTCATGAGAACTACCTCTTTTCCCATCTTAATATTATTAGTTAATATTATCAGTGCAATCACATCATCTTTCATTGCTACTGTGGAAAAATTCAACGAGACAAGGTCTACATTTTGTTTCAAAGCAAGCAGATCTATGGCAGAAATTTCCTTCAAAACACTGTTCAACAACTGCCAACACGGATGTCAAAGAAGTCTTCCAGACTGCAAGATAGCAGGAGATTGTTTTTTAAAGCAATTTAAGTTAAAGCCAGGGATTATTTTAATTTTAAAAATATCAGAAAACTTTGACATAACATCCTGTTTTATGGGGAAAGTAGCGCTGTTAGTCAATGACCAAACAAATACCAAGAAAAATTTCTTGTGTAGCAAAAATGTATGTCTGTAGGTAAAAAATTACTTAGAGAAAGATATTTCCTTTCCTTCAATTCTATGAGCAGAGTCTGGATTGAACAAGCAATTTATAGTCCAGCACAAAAGAGAATGGTATGATCCAGAATCTAATCTGCGGATGAGGAAAACAAAATTCAAACAACCCCAAAGAAATTCTACAGAACCACTGCTGTTGCTTCCTGCCCAGAGGAGTGCACATGTTTAATGCTGCCAGTAGTTGGGCTACTTCCCCTCCTGATCCCTTCTGGTGTGCATCTGTTGAGAATGAAAATGATCTAAAGCAACAAGTAATTTTTTTTTCTCAGGGTACCACTGCACCTCTACTGAGCAAACATCTGTGCTAAAACAGACTGTCCACCCATCAGTTTTATGGTTGTTAGAGACGTCTTTGAAAAAATCTGGCTTGGAAGTCTGACTTGGAAGCTAGGTGGGTAAGCTGGGATGCAACCTCCCTCCCTGATCTCCACTAGGAAAGGGTAGCATGTAATTTCCCAGACCCCAGCTACACCTAGATCAAAGGCTCGTTGTAGGGCGTACTCAGAGGTCTGAGAAGCTCCTAAAGCTTCGCAAAGATGTTCTCAAAGACTGAGATTTTCAAAGTCCAAAGCAGGTAGGATATAGTCTGGGATGTGTTCTGGAAAATTCTCTGTAAGGACTTTAAGTCATGTCTTTGAGAGTAAGTTGACTTTAAGTGACGTGTACTCTGTACATGCAAGCATCAGCAGCTGCAACAGATTCCTGGAAAACTTCCTGATTTATACAGGCAATCACTTTATATCTCTCATGTGGCAAAGTGATCATGAAAAGGATGTGGGACAATGTGATCTGGAGGGAAGGGGAGAGGTTACATGATTGGAGGGTGTGACTATTAATGTAAAACAGTGCAGACAATTTCCATGCACTGAGACAGACTATAGTGTCCAATGAACGTATTATCCCCTTACTGAAAAAAAAAACAACTGCAATTCATATTTCAATAGCTAGCCCGAAAAACAATGTTCATCTTACCAGGGCAAACATACCTGTAAAAACACAGCTATTCTCCACAGCACAATAAGTAAGGACAAGATGTGGGATCTCATGCAAGAGGTACACCTCCCATACACTACACTTCAGAAACCATTCCCAAAAAACCTGCAGCTATACTCGTCTGCTACCTATTTCTTACTCACACAAAGGAACAGTTTGTATGAATTCTAGTGCTGGTCCAGGAAAAGAGAAGGTTTTTGTCCAAACTTCCTCAGGTTATGAACTTGGGTAGCAATTTTTGCAACCAAACAAAATAAAAACAGATGCCCATGAGGAAAGAAGTTTCCAAATTTTGTGCAAGGCAAAGTTCAAATGCTGGATTTGGAGGGTTAGGGGTAACAGCACAAGAGGAAAATTTGTTTGGCAAACTACATACAATCTTGCAACTGCCAGCATCCATAAAAAAAAAAAAAAAAAGGGGCTACATCTTTTTTTCTGGGTATTTTCAGCAATGTACTACATCTTGTAGAGCAATGAAGCAGTATGGTGAGTATCTATTTTGAGAAGTTTTAAGCTAAATAATACTGTTTTCTGAGTATGTTTGCTAAAATATTTTTAAATAGCAAGCAACTGGTTCCGGACATTTTATCAAAAGTAGTGTTCTGAGTATTGAGCCATTACAACATAACACAATTTTCTGGGTCAATGTGTGTTTTGGCTCTATATGAAAGTATTAACGACTCCACATTAGACAAACTTTTCATATTTAAATAAATAAGAAGAAAACCCTCTTTATAGGATGCTTAACAATTTCTTTCCTCTCCTTCAAAATAACGACAAGGAGCCACTTTAACTTGCCACACAGATTTCTTTGAAAGCCCACATCAATCAGTTATTTTTCAGGGATGTGATAGGATTAGTACACAGAAATAAACCTAGTAAATTCCTACAGCTTCATTGTTTTATTGAGTCTCCAAATTATTATAGGAATGCTGTATATGGCACAGGAGAAACTAAGGAGTAAAACTAATTCACTATAGTGAAAATTAAAGTAAGGAGAAAAAGTAGTAACAGGAAGACTATACTCATAAGTTGCCACTTCTCTATTGGCAACTGTCTGCACAGTATAGAGATGTCATTGCGTTTCTCTTAAGAAAACCTGCTCCTAAGAATTCCATGACTGTCTTGAGTTTTACTTTCTAAGCTGTTCTGAATCCACACAAGCATCGTAAAAGGTATGCTTACAGTTAATCCTATAAGATCTTCATTCTCTTGGCAATATATCTTACTTAAACTTCTTCCACATTCGTAACACCGTTATCATTATAATGATTATAGTATGACCACAAAAGTATCTTAAAATGCTGGATGCAGAACCAAAATAACTTTTCAGAGCACAATAATAAGTCACCTCTGTTGCTCACAGGATACACATTTTAGCAAATAAGATATCACAAGCTTTGCCATACCACATTTCAAGCGCTGCTCCCTCTTTTGTGTCAAAGGCAAAGCTATTGTACTCTATTTTAAATGTAGAAAGGGTAAGTTTGCACAGGTTAGTCCCCACCACTAAGGGGTAACTGTAAAGTTAAAAAGAATTTTGAAAATAAAAGGGAACCAGCCACTTTTGCATGAAAAAGGCTTCTCTGACTGCCATCTACAGACACTGTTTAATTTATATCTGTTTAATTGCTATAGCTTCATTGTATGAGAACCCTACGGGGGTTTCAAAAAGAACAGAAAAAGGAAGAAGGCTTGATCTCTCTTTAGCAGGGGGCAATGTCAAGTTTTTCACATGCAAAACAACCAACACAAAGCATCACTTGTTTCTCTAAAGGTTCAAGTATTCCTGAAGATAACTGCAGTATCT
>VXBW01005789.1:1614666-1662408 GCA_013400375.1 Thinocorus orbignyianus | reverse complement strand
AATAAAATAAAAAAATTTTTTATTAAAAAAAAAAAAAAAAAAAAAAAAGAAAAGAAAAAAAAAAGCCCAGTTCAGAAAGGACAGGGAACTGCTAGAGAGGGTACAGGAGAGGATAATCAAGATGATTAGAGGCCTGGAGCGTGTCTCTTACAAGGAAAGGTTGAGGGACTTGGGTCTTTTTAGTCTGGAGAAGAGAAGGTGGAAGGGAGATGTGATCAATGCCTATCAGTGCTTAAGGGGTGGGTGTCAAGAGGAAGGGGTCAGTCTTTTCCCAGTGGTGCCCGGTGAGAGGACAAGAGGAAATGGACACAAGCTTGTGCATAAGAAGTTCCATGTAAACATGAGGAGGAACTTTTTCACATTGTGAAGAGCACTGTCAGAGCACTGGAACAGGCTGCCCAGAGGGGTGGTGGAGTTTTCGTCTCTGGAGACATTCAAAACCCGCCTAGACTTGGTACAGCCACACCGGCTGTCTTAAATCACCTACCTGTCTTCCACAGGCCTTAGTGTGGCTTCTGGGAGGATCTGTTTCATGACTTTCTCAGGCACAGAGAGATGAGGCTGAGAGGTTGGGACTTGAAAGACTTTTAGTCTGGATAAGAGAAGACTGAGTGGGAATGTGATCAATGCCTATAAATATTTAAAGGATGGGTGTCAAGAGGATGGGACCAGTCTTTTTTCAGTGGTGCCCAGTGACAGGAAAAGAGGTAATAGGCACAAACTTGTACATAAGAAGTTGCGTCTAAACATGAGGAAGAACTTCTTTGAAGGTGGCAGAGCAGTGGAACAAGCTGCCAAAGAGGTGGTGGAGTCCCCTTTTCTCAAGATATTTAAAACCTATCTGGACATGTTCCTGTGCAATCTGCTCTAGAAGGACCTGCTTTGGCAGGGAGGGGTGGACTAGATGATTTCCAGGGGTCCCTGTCAACCCCATATAATTCTGTGATTCTGTGGGAGTTTTCAGTGTCCTCCTTAAGTCACCAAGATACTACTACACTGTTTTTCCAGTATGGTATTATACTGGGCATGGGCCTGGAGACAATGCAGTAGAAGTAAAATGAATGTCCAATAATCTTCATTCCAGAGAATGAATGTAACTCTTAACACTGTTAATAGTGTAGGTCTGCTCTCTGTTAGGTGTGAGAGGGAAACTATAGACCTGTGCGGTCACAAATACCTAAGCGTCAATGCAATGTGCATATTTTGTAATCTAATGGGAGGATGAAGTGTCCTCCATCGATATATGCATCTGTGCTGTAACAGATGTCCATGCTAAATTGTTGCTTTTCATGTTTCTCTTTTTATAAATATTGATCATTGAAGCACAATGAAGCAAACCAAATTACAGGAGTGTCTAGAAATATATTACATACAGACTCTCCCAAAAAGCTACTGACTCATTTGAAAAACATCAAGACAAAGCCACCATGTCTTTGGGATAGCCTTTCTTTATCACTTGGTTCTACTGTACATGTACATATGAACAGTTTAAAAGAAAAATAATCTAAAATATTAGAGAAATTTTGTTAGTTTGGACAAGTTGCAATCGTGTGTTTTATCCAAAATCTAGCACTTCAGCGTGAAATATCACCAAGTTTATTTCCAGACTAACTTAAGAAAATGTTTACAGCAAAAGTAAATAAATTCTTAACTCAATAATTTGTATGTCTTACTACCACTAGAAGTTTTTTTTCTCCCCTTTCAAATAATGAAATTGCATGCCCTCTGCTGCACCGATTATTGGCTCAAATTCATCTGACTACTATGATGAACAGGGCTGGATTATTAATCATTGTCTCTTGGAATGGTTGCTACCTGGCTCTTTCCCAAAGAGTTACACATTACATGGATAATGCAAAGACTACTGCCGTGGATAAAAGACCGTAAGATACGGGAAGACAGAAAAAAATGGGATCTAAAGGAAAACTGCAGCTTAAGTTCTCTTCTAACCATGCATATTTTTAAGGGACAATGCATGTCATTTTATGACTTGTCTCTGACATGCCAAGAGAACCACCTGCAGGAGCTGTTTATTTCCTTGACTGCGAAGGGAGTCTTGGTCCCTCACATGATTAACCCTCAGCCAACTAAAGCATGGTCAGTTGAATTCCTGCCATGACAGAGTCTTCTGTGCTACTTTTGGCACATAGACTCCTTTCACAAAAGAAACAGATGAAATGAGAACATACTTCTGTTCTAAGACAAATTTACACATTTCTTTAGCTCAAATAGAACAGGCTAATGCACCTAGAGGTGCATGGAAATTCATTTTTTTTCATTAACTATGATCTGAAGATTCACAGGAAAGTGATTTCTTACAGTAAGAAGCATTCTGTGCCTATGATAAAAATTAACAAAAGATCTGAATCTTTCATATTCACATAGAGGACTGATATTCAGACAAAACACAACTGACTTTTGATTATAAAATTTCTTAAGTCAAGATTACTGACGGATCTTTGTTGACATGATGTCATAGAATCATAGAATCATAGAATGGTTAGAATTGGAAGGGACCTTAAAGATCATCAAGTTCCAACCCTTCTGCCACGGTCAGGGAAGCCTCCCATTAGAGCAAGTTGCTCAAAGCCCCATCCAGCCTGATCTTAAACACTTCCAGGGATGGGGCATCCACAACTTCTCTGGGCAACCTGTTCCAGTGTCTCACCACCCTCACAGTAAAGAATTTCTTCCTACTACCTAATCTAAATCTCCCCTCTTCCAATTTAAAACCGTTACCCCTTGTCCTATCACTAGAATGTCTTTGTCTTTGTTCTATATTCCCAGGGTTTGGGGGGTTACTTGTCCCAAGGGTTTGGTTTTCTTCCTGTTGTTTAGGTCCTGAGTCTGCCCCTTGTTATTCCTGCAACAGCACACTTTTCTGAGTGTTAACAGTCCTTTCTTTTATTCCCACTAGCCCTGTTGAGCCACGCACCTGTGTTGGATGCTACATGTTGAGATATGATTTTACTGTACATTCCACATGGAAAAGCATGGCTTTTAAACTCCTTTCTTTATCCATTATAAACTGAAAACAAGGCTTCTGGGTTGCTGTTATAAAGCAGTTTTGAGGACAAGAAAGGACAAAGAATGACATCATTGTTGGCTAGTACCCTTGAAAGAGGATATCACCCTGATAGAAGAAATTCCTACTGACACAATGACTTTCTTCTTCCTCAACAATTAATACCCTAGCAATTAGACAGACTCATATCAACCCAGAAATACAATTCAAATAATATATTTGCATAGACCATGAAACTTCATTACTGGTTTTAAGACATTTACATATAGAAAAGGAGAATATGAATGTAGTATTTTTTGGAAAACCACTCAACAACATTCAAGACAGAGAAATCTCTACTCATTCAATTTCCACTTTTGTTGGGCTCATTGTAATAATAATTTAAAATTTGGCTGGAGTACAAATACTAGTCAAACATATATCTACTTTTCTGTCATGAAGATGTAGGGTGTACCATTCTTTACTGCCTTTTACAGTTATGCTTGGTAGCCATATGCTTGGTAAACTGGATTTCTGAACATCTATAAAATATCTGTTAAAGCTCAGACCCAAGGGGAGAGATATTTTTTTAAACTGCTGTAGTGAAAAATAGTTATCAAATTAGACAAAAGCACAAAACCAGAAAACAACAGAAGAAAAATAATTTACGAGTATGAGTATTTGTTATTAAAATTATGGCTCCCAAGATAGTCTGTAATAAGAAGATGCTTCGTTTTTTCAGGTCGATGAAAAAGCAACCAAAAATCCCAAAAAACCCCTTCAGAACATGAGAGCATCTCTTTGAAAAATGTTATTTTTAAAGATTACCAAATCAATATAGACATCAATAACAGCTTACACCCCTAATATTACAGTTTTCCTGTTTATTTTTAACTGACAAAGTTAAGCATGAGAAGGCTTTTATTTTAATTCTAGTATGTGAGTGATACACTAACATGGTTTACCTCTTGGTAGCAGATATTTAACTAAAATATCAACACAAATGTGATTGTAATAATCTAGACTCAAGCCTTATTTCTTGAAGTTGTACAAGGAATTCTTCATTCAGTATGTGGTTGCTTAGTAAAAGCTGAAGTACAGTTATCCTGAATTGATGATGTTATTGACATGCATTGATTCACTATGGATTTATGGTTAAACATACAAAATGTATTCTAAAAAGCTTATTTACACTTTCAGGAGGGAGAGGGTGGATCAGAGGAATTAATCTCACTTAACTATGGGCATGTAACTGAAGCATATGAAATATAATTCTATCTACAGATTCTCTAAAATGGCAGGACAACAATAAACTCAACATCAGTCTTAGGAATCATCTTTTTTTCTTCACAGATAATACAAAAAACCCAGAATAAAAAGTGCTGTAATGTAAGTATCTTGCTTAAATTTAAATGATGCATTTTATTCGCATCATCATAGAAACTATTGGCTGAGTGAATACTAAATGATGATGTTGTCACTCAGTCATACACCTCGATGCTTACTGGATGCCTGCAAGTACAGATACTCATCTCTAGACCTGTCAGTTATTTTTCTATATGTGCTAACATTGTAGTTCAAGCTCTAAAATTCACTCAAGGTATTTTGAATTGAGCACTAAGATATTTTTTTTCTTTTTTTTAAAGAGCTCTTACATTGAGAATAAAAACCTGTAGGATATGCAAAAACCAAAATGTTGTTACTAATGAAAGAGACTTCTATGTCATTTAGATACTCTTTCCTCAGTTAAGTAATATTCTCAGTGGTTGGAGTCAGATGTAGATGTTTTAAATATCCTGTGTATACAACAATTAATAATCCAAATATTGGAATATTATTAGCCTTTTTGGAAAATCTTCTCTGCCAACATAATATATCAGAAATAATTATCATAAACAGGATTTAAAGAGATGAAGTCAGAAAATACAAGTTTTTGAGTGTTTTTGTCACTGAGGACCAGACATATGCTGTATTTCCTCTGAATGTCATTAAATTACATGCACATAGTCCTTGGAATGACCTAGGGAATGCATTTCATCTACATTCCATAGTCATGTAAAATTTTAATTACTTTGCTCCTCCTAATATATTTTTTATTACATTCATAAGGATCAAAGAGCATCCTCTGTTGGCTAATACAACACCTGATTCTGTTGTGCTACTAGCTTAATGTAGCCTTGTGAATAGGGTAACTAACAGCATTATGAAAGGGTATGGGTTCAATTCCTGTAGAGGATTTGCTTTCATTAAAATTTCTTTTATTAACATCTACCTTCTTCTTACTGAGATGTGACTAAATTAATTTTTCGTTTTAAATTATTTTTCTCATATTTCTAATTGGTGTATCCAGAAGCCTGGGAGTATGAAAACCATGAGGAAGACATTAGAATGACAAAAGAGATCTCTAGACAAACTATTCTATTTTTATACAAAGAGATAGTCATCTTATTTAGAAAAAGAGAAGTTTAAATTCTGACCTAAACTTCTAAAGGAAGATTATAATTTGATCTGCAGTTGATCTGCAGTTTGAGCTGAACAATATTTGGGTCCTATCTTATGATTAAGAATGGCAAATATAGAAGCTGGAAAGGAGTAACTTTCCTGGTTTTAAACACAGCATCCCTTTTACTGGATAAACAGAAATCAGGATCTTTCTGTGAGTCCAAGGCCAAATGTAGGAAAGGATTACCTTTAGCTATTGTGAATTAGTTCTGGATGATCAAGGTCAGTCATGATTATCTGGTGGATTTGATTATAATCATTCTTTTCTGCATAGGTCAGCTATTATCTTTTTTAAAGGCTCCTTCTTCCCAGCCAAGAGTTAAAGACTCAAAAGGCATCTCAGGTGAGTAAACGGGAACATATACCTACTACCACAAAAATAAATCTATGGTATCATAACCTCACATACAAGCTGTAGTTTGAAATGCTTCACCTCAAAAAAAGGTATTGTAGAATCAAAAGGATCTAGAAAAAGGACAAAAAAAAAAAGGTGGCACTCCTTAATGGAATGACTTTCATTTACTTAAAATATGGTAAAACTGCAGAACTCCTTATCACAGGATGCCTTGACACTAAAAAATTATATAAACTCCAAGAGAAATCGGACACATTGTTAGAAGACTAAGCCTCAAATACTTACTAAACTTACAGGAACTTACAAGAACTACACTGACTTAGAAAATCCCAGACCTGGTGGGCTTGGCAGTGTTAGGTTAACAGCTGGACTCAACAATTGTAAAGGTCTTTTACTATCTAAATGATCCTATGATTCTAATATATTTGAAAGTATTAGAACACTTATACTTCTTAGGTATTTACTTTTAAATGTCACTGGAGAAAGCTGTGCTCTATACCATTACAGCTGTTCTATGGTCTGTAAGCAGGCCTTAGATGCATCATTTTCACAGACAGGAAGACTGGCTCAAGTTCCAGTAGAAGAAAGCCAGCTACTTACCAAATATGAGGTAAATCCAGGCTTATTCATATGTGAAACACACAGCTTGTTCCACACTTGGCCACGGAGTACAAGTCCTTGTACAATACTGAAGCCAGGGTCATCAGAACCTTGAAGGCTATTTAATACAGCAAGGAAGAAAATACTAATCTGCTCTCCTGTTCATCTATCTGTATTATTTAATGACACTTGTAAGTCTGCTCCTAGGGATTCATCTGTATGAGGTTCAAGGTTTTTGATATAATTTTTATATGGTCCAGCTGTATAAACTTGACTCAAACTTCCATGAAAATTGCCACGTTGTGAAAAAGGACTGCAAGAAAGTACATGAAATAGAGCTATGCAAGATGAGAGGGCTAAGATTGTTGATTCAGGGATAGTTGACAAGAAACAGATAAAGAGGAGGAAAAACATTGACACAAAAATATATAAAATTTAAGAAAAAAGCAGTGAGTTGGAAGACAGCAGCTCAGCAGCTCCAAGTATTAGCCCATCTGAAGAGCCTGCAAATACCCTTCAACTAGCCTATTGAAGGTAGTGAACACATTAACTAAGTAAAACCATTGTCTTCAGTATCATGTATGTTAGTCATAGCTTATCATTCCAACTTGTGTCTAAATAAATTTTGTGGAATCTCTTCTTATGAAGTGAAAGGTGCCCAGAAAAAGTGACCCATAAAGTGAGGGCTACAGTATCTTTTGAATGCATTTCACACTGCAGGGAAATACCTTGTTTGAGGCTTCAGATGTTGATTTTCCTCATGTGCTCATTAATTCATAGCTATTGATTTATTAGTTTAAAAAAGGAAAAAACCCAAACACCTTGATTAATTTCAAATTTAACTTTTCTAGACCTTTATAGGATTTGTTTCTTGCTCATCTCAGTTGTAATAGGAAATTTTGTCTGATTTCTAATTCACAAAAATAGTCTTCTTTCAATGCTGGTAAATGCTGTGAGTTCAAAATCTGACTTGTTCCAATGCATATAAATGTTAATTTTCACCCCATTGCCCGTAATAGGATGCAATTATTTTGCAGTTTCAAATACAATTAGGAAAAGCAATGAACATTGAATTTAAGAATGATTTAAATCTTACCTATACGGTGAGTTCATAGGCTGGCTTTCTTTGGATGACAAAAGTTGCTCTTATATGTAAAACGGTGATCTTTAAGCCTTTTCTTATTTGAAGGTACTCACTTTTTTCTGTTTTGGATCTGGCAACTGCTTTTGCTCATCACATGTAATATTACAGAATCCTTCTAGAAACATAGCAAATGGTTTATTTAAGAGAAGTCCCATGTTTATATCAATATTCGTTAAATTATGTTATTTTTTCTAGTCAGATATTGCAACTGGGAGATGTTCTTAAAAGACATAATTTGTCCTGTCACATGTGTATTGGATTTTAAATGTCTCTGAAGTTTAGATGATACTTAGAGCAATATTCTAGCATGAGATATTGGTAAGTGTATATATATATTTAAACTTTTTCACTACTTGCATAGACCTATACCAGCACAATTACCAGAATGTCTTCACTAATAGATGTTAACTGTTCCTGAGAGTTGGAGAGTTCTTGTTATTTATTACCTCTTTAAAAAAAAAAACAAAAAAACAAACCAACAACCCAGCAACATAGAATCATAGAATAATAGAATGGTTAGAGTTGGAAGTTAAGAATTATCTAGTTCCAATCCCCCTGCCATGGGCAGAGTCATCGCCCACTAGAGCAGGTTGCTCAAAGCCCCATCCAGCCTGGCCTTGAACACTTCCAGGGATGGGGCATTCACAACTTCCCTGGGCAACCTGTGCCAGTGTCCCACCACCCTCATAATAAATCATTTCTTACTAACATCTAATCTAAATCTACCTTTTTTAAGTCTAAAACTGTCACCCCTCCTTATATCAAAACATTCTTTGATAAACAGTCCCTCCCCATATTTTCTGTAGGCCCACTGGAAGCACTGGAAGGCTGCTATAAGCACACAAAGTGATTATATGAGCAAGTTTAGGCTGCTCAACTGTCCTTAGTGTTGGTTCAAAGAGATTTCTGAAAGGTTGGATGAACTTTTGCATGTTTTTTTCAACCTCAATGAACTATGTGTCATACTACAGAGTTAAGACGTATTAATACAGTTATTGATTCTCATTATCACTGATGGTGTTAAAATGGATACTCAGAAAATCTCTTTGGCCTTTGACACAGCAATGCAAACAAACCCCTAATTCTCTGTTGTCAATCAAAGGAACACTACTTCAGTCTGCTGCACCATGTGCTTTCGCCAGCAGTAGATCATAAAGTTTTAAGTACCTGGTGGTCCCAGGAATCCCTACCAATCACAAGAACACTTGAAGCTCACTATTGAGTTTGGTACGAAGGCAATACTGATTTATATTAGACTCTCAAACTTTGATTAGATTTCGGGTTCAGACATGCAAGAAAAATTCTGCCTTTCTCAGCTTAATTTTCTTTCTATATGCAGCATTTCATTTTCCTTATAGAATATGTAGAGTTTCAATTAACTAAAATAGTAGCTTTAGGTTTTCTCTCTAAAACAGTCTAAATCATTAAAGATTCAGCAACTCTCCCTGGAGAGTTCAAAAGTATGACTGCATATTTGGCTCTTCTGCAATCCATATGAGTTAAACAGGAACCACTTTTTCCTTCTCTTGCTGAGGAATGTGAAACAGTGGATTTGATGCCAGCAGGCCTCAGTCGAGAGTTAGTAAACTCCGTTCTAATACACACATCATGCAAGATACTGTGCTTCACAGCCAGTCCATTTTAGGAATGCACTGACTTAAGAAAACTAAACTACTCAAAGAAGCCACTTATGTTGATTACCATTTAATGTTTTCCCTAGGACTTTCACATGATTCTCTAACTTAAGTATTACTCCTCACATTTTAAATTCTCTGAGGTTTGATTCCTTTTTTTTTTTTTTTTTCAAACCTCATCCCTTCTTTTTATTTCATTTCAGTTTTGTCAGAACTTTCGTTGCTTAGCCACCTTATAAGTGTCGTGTTCATTTATGCTAGTGGTCTTCTGCAGACATTTCAGACTCCATCTGTTCTGAATTTATAAATTCTTGAAAAGATAACAAGTCTACTTATCCCCAGAGGTCACCAGTCCCTGGGAAACTTTCACATATAAGTTTCTCAACAGGTGCATTTCCTCTCTGTCCTGTTAAGGCCTGGTAAGTAGTTCTCTATCTACCCCGCAGACACTAGTAGAATCCATTCCATATATACAAAATTGCACAGGACCTTTTATGACGTTTGCAGACTACAGTTCTGATGAAAAATAACAGGGAGCTCTTTTCTTCCTACTTCCCAGTCTTTACAAAATTTCTGCAATGAAGTTGTCATCCAATGAATACCAATACTTTTTGCAGTTGTATCTCAGTAAGAAACAGTTTATCCATTCCTGCAAAAGCACTCAAGACTTAAGAAAATTTCTTAGTCCTCCCTGTGAGGAAATGGAAACTTTTCAAGGTGCTATTTTTCTTTTCTATTATCACCTACTGAGGCCCAGAATAGTTCTGCAGCCACCAAAATGCTCTCACCTGGGGTATGGATGATTCAGCTGTGATTCTGTAGCACCTGATCAAGATCAGAGATTTCAACGTTAATCTCCAGGATTCCAGACATGAATAATCTTTCAGATTATTAACATCTGTCCTGTTGGAACAGTTGTCTTTTCTCTAAAAAATTATTTGATGAGTTAGAAAAAGTAATCAAGTAATTCAAATAACCAACTAGGAAGGACCATGTTCAAACCCTCACCAATGTCATAATGAGTGGGCTGCTGACAACATAAACATCAGCATAAAACCATCCTTCTCTCATAAATCATGTCTTTTCATACAGTGCATAATTAATGAGCACAGGGATTATTATTAACATTGTTATAATTGATAATGTAAAAATTTCTATTAATAATATATACTTTATTAATAGTATTCTGAATTCTCTGGAAGAATCCTAAGACAAAACAGGTTGCAAAGGTACTTGTGTCTATTTTGGAGCTATAGAAATAAAAAGAAGGATCAATAAGACCTTGAAGGCAGGAGAATAACACTGTAGAGCTACTGATAATGGACTTCTAATGAAGGCCTGAGATTCATGGGTGAGTTACAACACAAAGTAAAAGGATGGTGAGCTGAAAAATGAAGAAGAGATACGGGTCAACCTCACATAAGTATTCTGCAAAGATTCTGAGGTCACACAGAAAAGTAAAATGATGCACAACTGAGATCTGCATGATATGATTATGGTATGTAAGATTAAGGATTACCTGGATTAATTCTGACAGATGTTTTAGCTGTAACCACAGAATAATATCTAACTGGGCTTATGATATTTGAGGTGTTTTCACTACATAAATATTTTATGTATTTAAAGAAAAGTTTAAAATCAAACATTACAACAGTGGAAGCTGAGAAAACTCCACTTTAATGATATAATACTACAGTTCCCCATGGTTTTCAGTGGGAACAGCCTACCCTATCTGTAAAAACAATAAAAGTTGTTCTTTCTCCTTACTAGCATATGATTACTTCCACAATGTTGCAACATCTGTCCACAATGTTGATTGACTTTCCCCATAAAGAACACTTAATGACAAATTCACAATCTGAAAGAAATAAAACAATCACTCAGAGTGAAATTGAGTAAGCATGATTTGGAAAAAAAAAAAAAAAGAAAAGTCTCAAAAGACCCCAACTTTAAAATTACATGTCAGACATTTCGACATAGTGCATTCCTCTCAGTTTTCATTTTCAGTGATTAGAATTATTATCAGCTGTCATTCACAGCAAATAGTGAATATTTTGCTGTATAGATACTTGAGCATTTAGGAATTGCTGGAGAGTTAGCTGAGCAATCTCATGGGAGGAGTAACCTACCAAAAGGAAAAGATGAAATGAACACTCAAAATGTCATACTGCTAAATAGCAAATCCCATCTTGTTGCAGCTGCAGAAGAGCATTTTGGATACAGTCCACTCATATCCCCCTGCAAATTACTGGGAAAATGCAGCTGCTGTCCAACATGTTTTCTAGGGACCATTTGTATGTCAGACCATGAAGTAAAAAATTGGACAAATAACTGAACTTGGCCAGATTTACCTCTGATGTAACAATACACATTTCAGTTTGGCTATGCTAAAAGTTTTTTTTCATTATGTTTTCTTTTATATACACTTTTAGTTTGTGTTGTTGTCCCTATTGTTCATACTAATCAACGTGGTAAAAAGGAGCTACAAATAATTCTAGCAAGATATGTAATTGATGTTCAGTCACAGAAAAAATTTTGACT
Source organism: Thinocorus orbignyianus (assembly GCA_013400375.1). Classification (NCBI taxonomy): domain Eukaryota; kingdom Metazoa; phylum Chordata; class Aves; order Ciconiiformes; family Thinocoridae; genus Thinocorus; species Thinocorus orbignyianus. The sequence continues at coordinate 1,650,628 of VXBW01005789.1, read as the reverse complement.
AAATTATAAGAAGCTTTTGATCTAAAACCTTCTAGTTCTAGTCTACCTCATAGAATAAGACAGTAAGCACTTTTCCTTTTTTATCAATTCACTATGTGACAAATGGAAAACAAAAATGGAGAAAATATCTGCTGGTGTCAGCCCAATCAGCAAAACTAGATTAATGTAACATAAAAATTCACTTTCAGCTATACGTATCAGAACTATTATACTTTATCAGAGCAATTATTGCCATATGGAATCATATAATAGTAGAATCATAGAATTATAGACTTGTCTAGGTTGGAAGGGACCTTTAAAATCACCTAGTCCTACCATCAACCTAACTCTGATAAAGTCATCACTAAACCATGTCACTAAGCACTAAGTCTACCTGTCTTTTAAATATCTCCAGGGGCAGTTCCTCAACCACATCCCTAGGCAGCCCATTCCAATGCTTGATAAACTTTTCAGTATAAAAATTTTTCCAGATATCCAATCTGAACCTCCTCTAATGCAACTTGAGGCCACTTCCTCTTGTCCTATTGCTTGCGATTTGGGAGAAGAGACTAACACCCACCTCTCTATACCCTCCTTTCAGGTAGTTGTAGAGAGCAATAAGGTCTCCCCTCAGCCTCCTTTTCTCTAGGCTGAACAACCCCAGCTCTGTCAGCCTCTCCTCATAAGGCTTATTCTCCAGACCCCTCAACAGCTTTGTTGCCCTTCTATGAACCTGCTCCAGCACCTGAATGTCTTTTTTTGTGGTAAGGGGCCCAAAACTGGACACAGTACTTGAGATGGGGCCTCACCAGAGCCAAGTAGAGGGGGACAATCACCTCCGAAGTCCTACTCACCACACTGTTCCTGATACAGGACAGGATGCTGTTGGCCTTCTTGGCCACCTGGGCCCACTGCTGGCTAACGTTCAACCAACTGTTAACCAACAACGCCAGGTCCTTTTCTGCAAGGTAGCTCTCCAGCCACTCTTCCCCAAGCCTGTAGCACTGCATGGCGTTATTTTGACCCAAGTGCAGGATCTGGCACTTGATCTTGTTGACCTCATACCGTTGTCCTCACCTCATTGATCCAGCCTGTCCAGATTTCTCTGCAAAGCCTATCCAAAGCAGGTTGACACTCCCACCTAACTGGGTGTCATCCGCAAACTTACTGAGGGTGTACTCAATTCCCTTGTCCAGATCATTGATAAAGATATTAAGGATAATCAGCCCCAATATCGAGGCCTGGGGGACACCAGTCATGACCAGCTGCCAGCTACATTTAGCTTCATTCACTACCACTCTCTGGGCCTGATCCTTTAGCCAGTTTTTAACCTAGCAGAGAGTGCTCCCATCCAAGCAATGGGCAGCCAGTTTCTCCAGGAGGATACTGTGGAAGACTATCAAAGACCTTATTAAAGTCCAGGTAAACAACATCCACAGCTTTTCCCTCCTCCACCAGGTGGGTCGCTTTGTCATAGAAGGAGACCAGATTTGTCAAGCAGGACCTGTCTTTCATGAACACATGCTGACTGGGCCTGATCAGCCCGGTGTCCTTCATGCACCACATAATGGCACTCGGGATGATCTGTTCCATAATATTCCAAGGCACTTATGTCAAACTGACAGTCCTGTAGTTCACTTGATCATTCTGCCAGCCCTTCTTGTGGATGGGTGTCACCTTTGCTAGATGCCAGTCAGCTGGGAGAAGAGAGATAAAAAGAATTATGAGTTTAAAGAAAACCCTAAACCATTGATTGGTGGCTGAGAAATCGCTAAAAAAAAAATAATAAAAAATAAATAAGGTTTGGTTTGTTGCGAGCTTGTGAGAATGAAAATGGTATACTTAAAAATAAATTTTGTGAATATTGATCATTTTAACCAAAATGCCTATTTGTTTATTTTAAAGGGATGTATAAATTGGTCTCATTATGAATGTAACCTATAATATATAATTTAGATGTCTTCTAAAATTTGTTTCATTCATAAATCAAAATTTTTCAAGACAGATTACTTCAGTGTGAATATTCTCATTCCTGAAATAAGTTGTACCCATTACCTAGATATCCTTACAATGTGGAGCAGTCTTGTGCTTATTAAAGAAAAAAGTGTTTATCATGTCTCAATGGCAGGTTTATTTATCTACAAACCCACTGGCCTAATTATACCTTTAACCATTAAAACTGACTGTAAGAAGTCATTCTCTCTGGCAGTAGAGATAAAATACCTAATGTTAAGTAGATTTGATCATTTACTAACACCATTGGTAATCTCCCACTCATGAAGCTAAGCAAATGTTTCTTCTTTTTAATCCAAAGGGCACCTTATAATTTGGGTTTTTTTGCACTCTGAATCAAGAGTAAATTCTGGCTGTACAGACGTCCATACACTCACCGGTGGATTCCAAGAACAAACAGTGACTGTACTGATTTGTTTTGAAATGGCATTCTCAGAGGTAATAGGCCGCATAGGAATTTTTTTTTGTGGCCCCTATTTGTTTCCTAGTATTTCTCTTTTTCAATCCTGTCTTGTACTAGAGTCAACAAAGCAGTTAAGATACTGTGCTTATATGCCAACTCACTTCAGTGAAAGTAGTGAATCTTTATCTGAATAGGCAAGCAAAAATTGAAGCAGTTCTTAAGTATAAACCCTGTCTTCTGTAGTGCTTAAATAATAAAAAGACTGCAGTAAAAAAGAACATTGCTAGCAGCAATGAAAATATTACACAAATATAAAAGAATAGATTGAAGATGAGATGAAATAAAATAAAATACAAGCAGAAGAGCTGACATATTTGTTAGAAAAAGTGGAAAAGAGTGTAGAGGGACACATTATAAGATAGCTATGTAAGACAACCCCTTAAATGATCATACATTTTGTAAGAATAGAGGCATTTCTTAAAATGAAAGAATTCAATGAATACAGCAAAATAAAATCTGTAAGGTCTTCTTGAATTAATAATAAAGGTTTCCCTGCAGCATCTTCAATACTACTGTATATGCCATTTGAACATAGCAAATGCTTTGTATACTAAGTTCTCTAGTTTAACCATTTTGGGGAAAAATCCAGATTTCACACCTGAGTGCTTCAGTGTTAAATTACTTTTACATCAAATCTATGTGATTTAAGGACACTTAATGTACGTATTGTATATTTTATTTATTCTAGTAAGAGCTCTAAAACTGTTTTCTTTATAGTACATCAAACAGTTTAAGACTAAAATACATAGAGAAGAACTGGAAATAAACCCTTCTTTCTTCTTCCTATATCACCCTTTTCTATGCTAAAGAGAATGAGGCTGGCAGTTGCACTTGGTGAGTCTGGCACTCTCATCAGCAAGCTCAACAAATTTTGGAATGAAAGATGGAGTTTCCTATTCCCATCCCACAACCTTTTTACTCCCACTTTTAGGAAGAACTTGTTAGTTTTTCCAAAATCAGCAAAGAGAAATCAGTTAAGATGTCAAACAAGCTAAATATATGTCAAACTATACCAGCATGTTTTCTAGCAACTAAGTATTATTTGTGAATATGAAAAAATGAGGTATTCCTGCTGCCTCATTGCTTAATTATTTATACACAGACATTGTAAATTTTTCATGAAGATATGATACTGTAAAAAGGGTGAACACAGAAATAAATATAACTTGAATCTAAAAATGAAGGTGGGAAAACATGTTGTCAAAAAACCCCAACTATCCTATGTAAAACCTTCTCATTGAAACTACTATGAAACTGTACAGTATGAGGCAGGGAGCAGGTCACACAACTCAGAATCTGGAAGAAAAAAACAAACTGAAATAGCTAGGATTCAGTTTTCACTGACTGCTTTCATGCTGCAGTTAATAGGAAAATCTGCAGCTTTTCAAGAGTATGTTAAAAAAAAATAAACAAGAATAATAATAAAAAAAATGTTGCCACAATCATCTCGAAGAATAACTTCATCCTTGGTCCCAATGACAAATTAAAATTATCCAGACCGAAAAAAAAAGGAAACAGAATGCTATATAACCTCCTGTCCAGTCTCTCAAAGAAGAGATCTGTCAGTCAGCTACCCCTGGTCATAACATCACTTCAGTCTGTTAAAATCATTGCAGAAAGTTAAGACTCTTAAGCCGGGTAATACACGAAGTGACTGAACTGCCACAAGGTAATGTAGAATTTAATGAAATATCATTTGTTATCTATGCGTTGCGCTTATAAAATAAGTACTTTTATTCTCTTAACCAAAAAAATCATTACTCCAGTCTCACCATTATCAGCCATCTTTCCCTTCGTAAGAAGCACAAACATTTTTCGTGATGCAGTTTTCCACCTACATTTTTTCTCCCATTGGCAAGAATCCACTACCGTTGCATTCTTCATTTTCTGTATCAAATAGCTCATCAGAAAGGCATTGCATAAAATTGTTGGACAGTTGACTTTTCCCATCATATATTCAAGTAGGTATAATCTGTTGTTATCAGCATATCCTAATTCTGCTACTTTATTACACAATCAAGAAGAAGGGAAGAGAAGAGGAAAAGAGAAAACAAATTCTTCTCCCTTGCTGTCCCGGTGGAAAGTTGGTTCATTTGACTTAAACAAAAGCAGGATCTAAGCACTTGATGGATTTATTAACCAGCAGTCAGTGAACTACATATTCAGGATCAATGTCTCCAATACAACAGATAAACTGTATTTAATGAACATTTCAAAACTTCTAAATATCTTGCTAAAAGTAATACCACACACAGTCACAGGCACCCTGATCTCCCATTCCCCCCCAGCCTCACAGGTAGTCCCTGCGCTGTCTGGACAGAGGCAGTGTCTCTGGCTCCAGGGCCACCCCTGCCTCCACCCCATGCTTTCACACTGTTTATCATGCTCACCTTTTCTTCGTTACAAAAGTGTCTTTTCAATTCCCTGGTAGTTGATTATCCAGTTGATGGTTACTCTCCTCTTTAATATGATTAGTTCGGAGAAAACTCCCTCCCAGACAGTTTTATTTGTCTTGGCTATTGTTGTTCTCACTGCTATCAGAAGTATCTACTCTATCTTTCTTTTCATACTGCCCAGATTATTTTCTACAGGTCTATCTCACAGTATATATTAGGCCTTTGATTTCTATGTATTCCTTTCCCTGTTGCCTAGTCTTCTTGGACATTTCTACAGGAACATATTGTTTATGCTCCTTAACTTAAAACTCTCTGTTATGCCAATTGACTCATAAATATGTTTATATGGAAAGACTTCTGGTGTTTCCTGTTTATTTTGTGTACTTTTTATACACACAAATAAACTTTTCAGGAGACTGAATAACTTTGTTCCTGTCTCTGGTCTGACCCTTCCATGAAGAGAAATAACATACTTTTTATCATTTGCTTTTCCTCAGACTGTTTGATTTTATGCTTAGTTATGACCTTGTGTTTCCACCCACCACTGTTTACAGTTCAAAGCCTTTCCCGTGAGAGTACTAAGCCTCTGTTTTTGTGACATAGAATCATTTCTGCTTAACAGCCCTTGTGCTTTCTCAACAATATCACCCATCCAGTCTTGTCATATAACTGTATGCCTTTCCTTACATGTCCATTCCTGTGTGGGTGTAAAAAACTTCAAGTGAAGAAGAACATAGCAGTATCCTTTTTTTAAAATCACTTGTCTACTTATTGTTATTCTCCAAAACACTATTAACATTCAGATGAATGAACAGCACAGGGAAGTAGCCAATGAGTGGAGACAGAGCAAGATCTACTTTCAGAGCAGCCCAAACTGCTGTCTCAGCAGCTGTCTGAGGTAACACATCATCTCAGGACTGTTGTTAGTCAAGTGTATCAAAAGGCTTATTCATTTCAGTCAGTAGAAAGCTACCAGCCACTACCCTGCTTCTGCTTTTAATTGTGGTGACTGTGAGTCTGACAGCCTTTGCAGTTTGCTTTGTTTCCTCTCTGGTATCAAGATGGGACCATGAAACCAAAAAGCATTTAAGTTGTTGATTTCAGCAATGAGAAGCCGGGAAAGACCTAGCTCTAATTAAGGCTAATGCTGGTTTCTTCCTGTGTTACAATACATTCCTCTTTGTTGTTCCTTCTCTAGCTGCCTCATTTATATTTCCTTCAAAGTCCAGCTGAGTGCCACCAGTGGTTACCACAATCACAAATGCTGGCCGCCATCGTCTAAGGGTTTCCTGCCTGTTTCCTAGAAGATTCTAGATGGAAGCTTACCTGGCAGAGGTGTCTTAATGTCCTTATGTGGTAGGGAAATGCTGACCACAGCCTATGCAACTAATCTCCATAGTAGGGTGCAGAATCTGGTTGTGTTTCTAGAAGAAGCTTTTGCAGGTGCAACAAGAGAGTCTTATCAGCAGAATTATATGTGAAGATTTCATCTTTGCAAACAATGGAAAAACTTTGTTTTGCAGGCTCTCTTCCCCTGGATTTCCTCACAAAATTTGTCTGTCTAATTGGCTAACCGTGTGATTTATTACGTAATGTTAAAAAAAAAAAAAAATCATTGGAAAAACTGTATTTCTAATTATAAACAGCATATAGATAGAATGCTTAGTTTACTGTCATCAGTGTTTATCATTGAGATGGAAGTAATGTGATTTTATTGCTTACAACACTGTTTGATCGTGCAGTTCTTGCTCTAATTTTACTATTTAGGCCATTAATTCTGGATTAGCGCGCTTAGATAAAGAAAATTTACCAGATAAACAGCAGTTTTCGTAGACTTTCCATGGAAATGTAGTGTTACGAAGCTATGAGCTTCAAATTCACCTCTCAGATAACTGTTCGATAGTTTCCGCAGAGGTAGGTAAGCTAAATGTGTTATAAACTTCAAAACCCATGTAGCTGTCCGAATAAAAAAAAATAACCAACATAGTTTTAGCATCTTCCACAAGATGGTCATTCATATCTTCATGCCAAAAGTGTAGAATAATGCCAATATTAGCACAAAATGGTAATTTACTAAAGTGGCTTTATTTGTGGGTTTTTTTACTTTGAAATTATCCTGTAATGTTATACCTCAATAGCTGAAAACTGGCTATATGCAAAAAAAAATCTAAAATCACAGAAAATCTTGTAACTTATCAAGATAAAAGCACATTTCACTATTTTAAACAGCATGTACGAAGGGAAAATTATTTGTCCTTTGAACTGATATTGAAAAATGCGTACATAGACTGTTATGCTAGAAGTATTGGCAACCCGTAATGCAAGTTCTTTGAATACTTCAAATTCTGCACATGAAAATTAAATGTAAATTACTGCATATAGTTTTAATGCAAATACACCTTTATTGTAGACCTTTTTTTTCATTAACCCCTGATTTTAGTCATGCCTACCTTAGCCACAAAAATTGCCCTGTGATAGAACTGAACATACCTGGAAGACATATTTTGTTACTAATTTATTACAAATGTAATACGTAGTATACTATGTAACACACTATATATTTAAAAAAAAAAAAAAAAAAGTTCTTACCTTATAAAAACAAAGGATTACAGGTTTGATTTTTTCCTCCCTCTTTTTCTTTTGATTTTGCTGTAAAGGGATAGTCTCAAAGAGCTTAAGATATTTTTCAAAAAAAATCATTGACTTTTCCAAAGTGCATCCATGATAAGCATTTTATTTTGCAACTCTTCTAGCCCAGTCCTTTTATTATGTCACAGGAATAATTCTAGTCATATATATGTAAAACGGATTTTAGTTGCACCTGGTGTTTTTTACTGGCTGAAGCGACAGGCAGTTGGAACCGTCATAACTGGCTGTAGAGGCTATTGTGCCATGTTGAGTGATCGCCCCTTGCACCATTGTGCCTCCCTACCACTATCAGAGTTTATTTCCAATATCACTAATTTTAGTCAGATGATAACACATTTGTCTTTTCACACAAGAACAGGAAGAACATAATGAACAGCACAGCTGCTCACTGTGTCTGTTCTCCTTCATTCCCATTGACTAAAGACAATGGCAACATGTTTTACTGTCAGAAATAAAAAAGCAGTAGTTAATATGCAACAGAGCAAAGTGAATCCCATATTTAGATTAAAAGAATATCCAGCAAGCACTGAGACAAGAGTTTATATATTTTTAAACAATTTTCAAGCACTAGACTGCTCATCCTGCTCTTGCATGTCTGTACTGGGAGAGGTCTGGCAGTCCTATGATAGAAGCATGGGTGACCCCAGACATATATGTGATCTAGAGGAGCATGACTACCCTTCCCATGGAGCAGAAAGCTCAGTATGTCAGTGTAATAAATGCAGGCACATGACTTGCTTTGTTTTCTCTCTAATGAGTTAAGCACTGCTTACACTCTAGGTTGCTGTCAGGGAAAAAAAAAACCAAAAAATTGAGCAGGAAGTCTACAGCAAGAATAAAGGGGAGGTTTAAGGCAGAATCTGAAGGAGCACTGCTTTCAGCTACTGTTAATCATCACTGGGCAGCTTACTCTTACCCAGTCTTTAAAAGCTTGGTCGAAGTTCCATGACATGTGATAAAACGTTGTTGCTTCAGCTGGATTCACCGCATAAGAGACTTGCTATTGTAGCAAAGGGCAAACCCAGGTGAAATGAGAGATCCATTATACTACACATTGAGCAGTTCTGAAGACAGTAAAGCACAGTTTCTTCTTGGAACAACTTGTGGTGAACAAACCAGACATACATAAGTTAAACATGGAAAAAGAAACAAAGAATTTATCAACAGGAAAAGAAAAAGAAGAAAAAAACAAACAAACAAAAAAAAAAACCCCACTTCCCAGCAAAGAAACAAGTGTACAAAAAAAAAAATATTAATTTTTTAGAAATGGAAGTAAATCATTTTACTTGTAGTTTGTTTTCAATCAGACTATGCCATCCTTCCTACCAGGAAAAACCATATACCACCATGAAATTCTACATACTTTTGTAATACTGTAAGGGAAAGTTACACATCAAGCCGGAAGACTTAAATGTTCTGTAATTTAAAGTGAGGGAAAGGTATGATCAAGGATAACGATACACTTTTAACCAAATCTTCAGAAAAAAAACCCAAAACTACAGGAATGCATACTCAAGGCAGGACTGAATTTATTTAACATCAGTGACCATTCTAATAGGAACTATTAATTGACTGAGTAGTTCCAGTTTTCTATATGATTTTCCACAATGCTGATGCAAATCCCAAAGAATTAAAACAAACTCTTTAAAAGTGTCTAACTTGCTTTTTCTAGTACATGACAGTGGACCAATAAACCTAGTTACATTTTAAATTAAATTTCAAAGAGAACATAAAGTGCCATCCTCCAAATACACCTTTCACAGTGAGTAAATTATTATTCGTGTTTACATACTTAATCAGAAAAGTACTTTCAAAGGTGTATTATCAGCTTGATGGTTGCTTCTGAAAAATAGGAATGAGGTGCACATATCACAGAGAGAATAGGTGCAATTATTTAAGTGCTATAATATTAGCTTCATGGATTTCTGTGCAATGAAAACTTTCAATCTGTTAAAAATCCAGTCGGGAGTAACTGGTAAAAATAAACAAAAGGATGCAAGGAGTAACATAGAATTTAATTTTATGTCAAGTTTAAGAAGCTTTATTCAGTACAGTATCCATTCAAATGACATCACAGCAAGTGAGGTTCTTTATTTATAACCTGTTCAGCTCAAAGTATAGACTCTAGCAGAATATTTTCATGATATTGACAAACTGCTTACAAATCAACCTCTATATACAAATAACATTAGCCTTTTCTATGCTGCATCTAACCCCAAGATTTAAACAGCAGCAATGTCATTGATCTAAAAGTTAAACATCCCATTGCTGCAGAACACTTGGTCATTCAAGATATTGACATCAATTTTATTTACTGCTAGGAAATACATTTTGCCCATAAAAGGAAACAAGTATCAATAAAATATTAGAGTTTTAATTATTAAAACTCATAATACAAATTCCTTTTAATATGCTTTCATATAATTTTTACCCAGCAGAAATAGCAAGAGATATTGTCAATAGAATTTCCCTTCCCTTCCCTTCTTTCTGTGTACTCTATCCTCAAAAGCATAAATAAATAACCTTCTATTACCCAAGTAAAAGCCAGCTAGTCCCCAAAGACAATCAAGGTAATTTTAATCAAGAATCTTTTCATGATACATATGATCCTTCAGCCACTCAAAATACCAGGTTAATGTACCCAATGATGTATTATAAGTTAGTATAAATAAACCCCTGAATAAAATGCTTCACTCAATACTTTACAGAATGAAGATACCCTTCATAGATCTGGGAGTATGAAAGAAACCTCAGGATAAATCTAAACTGAAGAGCTCTTGTACAAAAATAAATGTACATCAGCAAAAAAGAAATAATACATTTTACAGAATGAACGTTAACAAAGGCAAAACAATGACAGATTCTGAGTGTTGGAAAAGGAAAGGTGACTTAAGGTATATAGATAGTTGCCAGGGAAGGCGAACAATGTATGGGAAGATTTTGCCAAAGGAGTAAATGCAGGTGACAAATTTAAAAGTGGGGAGATTGAGTTAATGGGGATATACGACCTGTGGAGTGAGTGGAGGAGCATGTACTAGACTGTGCAGATTAACAGTGCTCAGGAATAAAGGAAGATAAAAGAAATGTAATTTGAGGTGGTCACTAGGCTATACTCAAGATATCCACAGTGGTGCAACTTGAAAAGAAAAGGTCAAAACTGAAGATGGTATCTGAAGGAGAGAGTTAATCAACCAAAGTGGCTTTCAAATTAAAGCTGATCAATGTGTTGAAATACTAGAGTGTGGGCATTAAATGCACTCAGAGACTCATGAAGTAGAAATACTTTAGAATTTTCAGATAAACAGCAAATAAATCTGGGAATACTAATGCAATTTTTAAGTAGTTTACCTTGGAGATGCTGTTCAATATTCTAAAAACAGTCTGTTTGTTGATTTCATTATTTTGAGGAAAGGCAGGTAAAATTATTTTTCCAGTGTCACCAGAAATTCTAGTGGTATTTGTGGCAAGAAACATGGAATTTGTGAGATACAAGAATAAAATTTCAGCTAATCATGTTGTTAAGGTGGTGTGACTGTGTATCAGGACTGTATGCTCATCTGCTGCACTTAGGACATTAATTCCCTAGATGGTCCACGAATTCATTAGCTAGTCGTCTGCATAGACAAGATAGTGGACTGCTGGATGATGGACTGCCCTGAGAGAAGGCTGATGTGCTAGCTGCCTTTGCAACAAACCTTTGGATTGATTGGTGCAGGAGCTCTCCAGGTGAGAAATCTGGACTGCCCTAAAGCCTCCCTCAGGCAGCACCTGCAGTGCCTAGACTTAGTTATGCACATTGATGTGTTGGTTAAAATCCTGGGGAAGAAGCTGGTCCTTCTGGGAACTCCCAAGGAAGTTACTATTGCAAAATTGACCAAATCCTACATAGATAAGACCCTTTAAATGTCAGAAAATGTTCTTCCAGGTGCAGACATGGTCAAGTAGGACAGTCTTTTGTATACAGTTGACATAGCTGTTTTGCATGTGTTTTATGGCAATAGCAAAAGGATGGATTGTGCATGAGCTGGAGTGGTCATGCAGGAGAACAAACCAGCTGCCTACAAGAACTTGACAACCAAGCAGAACAGCAGTTTGTGGAATCTCACTCAATCCAGCAGAAGACATCATCGTAAGGTCCCTTGTATGAGAGATTCCTGTCACCCTGTATACAGTCACAGTCACCCTGTATACAGTGACTGAGTACCTTGCTCAGAGTTTTGAATTTCTTGTGTAAGCATTACCCTATTGCAAGAACTCAGAAATTCAGGACTTTTTAACAAATGTTCTGTGGTTGTCTGTGAAGCAACTTCAAATTAAAAAGAAGTAAAAAAGAACAGAAATATGTGTTTTCTTCTAAGTATAACAAACATTACTGCTACAAAAGACACATGGCTCCACCCCTCAAGTTCAAAGCAAATCAGAATTATCACTTTTCAGATCCTGTTCAATAGCTAATTTTTTTCTCTCTCCTAAAAGGGATAGGTTGATATTAAAACTATTATAAATTATCATGTTATAATTATTATTTGAAGTTGGATATATTATTTGAGAAGTTGAAACCATTACATGTAAGTGTATTATTCTTACTTGTACTATTGTTAGTATGTCAAAACCAAATACTGTAGTGATGAAAAGAGTGTCCTATAAGGTATTTGTGAATGAACTTGCTATTGACACCATTGAGTGTTTTAGATTCTAAGACGAAAAATAGTTCACATTAAGATTTTTCATGCATGAGTCAAATTGAATATTCACAATGTATATCACAATGTTTTGTAGCTTGTGTTTTAAAAATACAGTTCCTTAAATCATTCCAATGCACTTAACCTGATGGTAACTGTTTTATTTTAAAAGAACTAGGACTCTGAAGAGAAGATGATGCTAGTAATTCTGACAAAATTCCTTTTCATCCTCTGGAGCTGTAAAAGATCCTCAGGCAAATATTCTTACTGTTACAGTATCATGGTAAATTGTTTAACAAGAAAAGATAAGATCTACATAAGACACCTGGATGTAATAAACTATCCTCAGGGTAAGAAAAGGGTGAGAACAATGTTTTATGTTGCTCTGCTGTCACAAAACAGTAGGGAGATGAACACATTTGGCAGTTTGAAGAATTTGCCTGTCAGTGGCATATGCCTGTCCCATGACAAGAGGAAATGTCTTGAATAGACATTTGTGCACACTATTTGAGCTATACTCTTGAGTTATGACTTTCTCCTTACTTTGACCTTGAATTTTCATAGGCATTGAAATGACAATCATTACTTTAAATCCTAGACATCGTTACTTTAAGCTGTAGGCCTTCAAAATTATCCGATGCCAGAACACTCTGTTTTACCAGTACTACACGAATAGGACATTTTGTCACCCCATAGCATATTACTTTATTGGTTTGGGTTTTTTTTTCCCATGGGTAAATAAAATGCTGTTAATCTCAATTTTAAAATTACCATAAGTAATAATTAAGCTGTTTGGTCTTATGGAAATCCTATTAAAGAATTCTGCCATTAAAAAACATAAAATATGTTGATGTCTTTATAAGACAAAACTATTTTGACAAACTGAAATGTAAATGCTATCTTTTCCAAAGTGTTACTGCAATATCAATGCTCAAATGAATAAACCAGGTAGGAAACATAATATATTTCATTTTATGGGAGTAGGAAGATAAATATTAAATGTATTTCATTAATTTGAATATAAATAGGAATTCCAAAGTTTCTACAAAGATTTAAGAATATATTTGAAAGGAAAAATGAGATGGATAGTATTGCTTTTTAATTAGTTAAAGGGTAAAGATTATTTTTATTTTATGTCTCAATTTTATTATAATGTTAGCTTTCTAAAAGTAAGTGAATTACAAAAATACTTCTGGAAATGAGATTTGATTTGTCCTCGCTTGTCATCTTGAGGATACCTAGGATGGGAGTTTACTAAGTACAGTTACTTCTGGCACCATCCAAGAAATTACTAAGCACACGACACCAAGACCAAGGAAAATTACCTCTCCTTTTTCCCAAATGTCATCACGTTTCTCCTAAACTTCCCCTTTTAATCACTCCTGCTCTCTCTCTGCAAATTTGTGAGAAATTATGTTTTGGCATTTGAACAAAATTTGGAATGTATGATTTTATGACAAAAGGATTTGCAGGTAAAATTCATGATTTGACACTGTAACTTTAAAGAAAGGACACACAAAAATATTGTATTAGTGGAGATATAGCTGTAATTGGTTTTCATCAAATTTATTAGAGGTCCTGAAATTCAGACAATTTTAGGTAGAAGTGAAAAATATTTTCATTTTCCAAATGAAATTAAAACGTGGAAATATTTTGGTTTGGATATAATTAAATCCATGTGTCTCAAAACAAGATTTTATTTTTTTTTTTTTAAATGTTGTCCCTTTCTTGTTTTTAATTCCAGTAAAAAATCAATTCAGGCGACCTTTAAATGAAGTGATGGTTCAAAATGAAAACCCAAAATGATAAGAAAGTATTGAAATAAGCATTTCAACTGTTACTTTCTCTAATTTTTCTTTATTAAATCAGATTATAATTAGAAATTATGGACTTCACTATCTTTCCATAATGTCATCTACATATTTAGAGTTCAAAATTCTATTTGGAAAATACTGGAGTTTTCACTACTTCATAGATAAAAATGTTTCCCTTCCTAATACCCTATTAGAAAGTGATTTCTTAGAATCAAGAAAGAGATTTAACAAACAGGTTTCATTTCTAAACAATGTAAAATGCATCTAGGCAATAAAATTGTTTTACTGCTAGATCAGCATGGCTTGCTCTTACTCAAGCATGTAGGCATACTGATTGTTTACTATACATAAAAAGCATTAATGAATCAAGTAATAACAATATCTAAATCATTGGGTTAAATAACATTAATGAAAGTGAGTATTATTATGCACATATACAGAATTTTACTCTCATGCCTAGCTATGTGGCCATTTTTTTCAAAAATAGTTATTACTAGTTTTAGCACTATTATTAATTTAGTGACATATCCATCAGCACAGATAGAATCTATTCCATTCTATTTCTATTTTTATATCACCTTCATAACTGTAGTAATGAGCAGCTTTCAGTGATGCATAAAGTATCATTAGTAATATTTTTCCTATGAGTTTCACTCGCTCTTTCTCTCATGCTAGATGATTATTGTGATATAAGATTTTTTGTAGAACACAATGTAATATATTCTTGACTATGAGCCAAATGACCATTTATCTGTTTAACTCCTGTAGATATTTGGAGTTTGGACATATAGCAAGTGTTGGGATGTCAGATATTTTTAGTTTTATAAGTATTTGTTGTATCACCACAAAATTCATTGATCATCTTTTCTAGTCAAGCAGCCACAACAGTAACTTTTATTGTCTTTTTGATCTGGGCTGTTTGTTGTCTTAGTAAGTACTCCTAACAAAATATTACAAATAACCCAGGAGAGAGTTCCATATGAGCTCAGACTAAAGACACTTAAAACCTGGCAAGCAAATATATCACGTATATACCGGCTGCAATTCTTTTGATCCATTCATGTAATAATTATTCCTTCTGTGTTCCTTTCTCAATTCACACACATTTAAGAAAACAAATGACAAAAATAAGTAAGAGTTTGAGATTAGGTTGAATCTGTGTTAACAAAATGTACATCTGAGACAGAGAAATGCACAGACATCTCAATGTCTCAGTGTTGTACAGTTCTTAAAACAGCAATAATAATATTTAAATGCTGTTGTCATTTATAACATCACAAAAGGCAAATAAAATTCTGAGTATCCAATGCTGAATTTTCTTTAACACAATAAGTTTAATATCAAGAAGTTAGAAGTGTACTGCACCTTTAAAAAAAAGTTAATATATTTCTTCTCTCCTACAGAAATAACGGAACAGACTTCTCTGAAAAATTATGGAATATATAATTGTTTTAATTCATTTTGTAAATGAGATTACACTCCAGATTCACCCCATTACTTCTCCTCTCCCCCTCCCCTCAACTTTCAGTACTTTGTAATTACTATGAATAAGATTTATAAAAGGACTTAATTGCCTATCTCCTTTAGAAATCTCAGCCTTGCTGCGAGTCTGTAAATCACAACCATTGGTCTTAACTACACCTTCAGGCATAATCATCCGCAAAGGTGGAGGTGAATGAATGGAAGCATCCACTGTATAAACTGAGATGGCACCGTATTTCAATATCGCCTCTCTGAACACTGCCACCAGCTTCCCAGTCATTCTGGAGTAAAAGCAAAGCCCGGTAGTCCAATTCACTGCTACGTGGCTTGTCACAAATGTAACTGCAACAAAAAAAAATAAAAAAAAATTATAATTTGATTGTGCCAGTATGTAGCCTTTTCTATAATTACGTGGGGTTTTAAAACCATGCTAGTTGTTTTTAACAAATGTTTCAGCAGGGCATCGTTAATGCTTGAACTGGATAGTGCAGCAAGGCAAGATCTTGGAAAGATGTTTCCCCTTCACAGCTCAGAAATTCCAGAATTCAAATGTTACTTTTAGCTATTTTTCACCTTTTTTTCTCTTGTTTTTCTAGTCTGTATTTTCCTGAGAGCAAATAATACGTCATGGTTTTGTTGGTACACTGTTTAGTTCATACCCACCTCACCAGATTAACCCTGTATTAACCCTGTACCTCTGTATTATATTATTGCATATATATTCCCCTGTATATAACCCTATGCTAATCCAATTGTATTTACTCTATTTAGGTTAGTATAATTAAATAGAAGTACCAGCATGTGAGCACAAGAGTCCATTTGGTTCAGCTGGAGCTCTACTAAGGAAGAAGATGACAGTTGAAGATGCTGATAAAACCTGTGCTGGTATGCTCCCTGGGATGAGCTGAAACATGAAGCAGTGAGACTTGAAGAAAGCCTTCAGTGGCACGGCAACATTATTAATGGTGGGTATATCAGCAGTGCAAGTGGTAGCTCAGATGTGAATTCACTAAATCCTGACTCTCAGAGCAGAAAGCAGCCCTGGGTGACAGATTAGAGGTAAAGTTGCGCAGTCAGATGATTTTCCGATATAAAGAGGAAGAAGAAACAGGATAAAACCCCAATAATTTTCAAATGAGTATGTGGATATCATTAAGGTTGTCATATTCAATGTGATTAAAGAAAATTCTTATGCATCTTATTCATAGAAACAATTGAATGATTTAGCTCAAATACTCAGAGTAGCTTCTGTTCTTCTATAATTGCTAGACACTAGAATCACATGCTTATAAAGGACATCAAGTCACTCACCAATTTTTTCAGAGATATAGAAATCAGCTGGGATGCAATAAATAACTGTATTGGATTGCTGACATGAAAGGGACTCGAGATGAGATTTTGTCTGAATTGACAAGTGGCCTGTGCTTTTGTAAACACAACTTTGCTCTTTCTAATAAATGTGTCTAAAAATCTTATTATGCCTTTAAATCATGCTACTAAACCCCTCCTGAATTTAGGAAGAAATCTGATCTTTAATATTATCAGCACCAACCTGTTGACTTTTTGATACTGTTTACATTTACGATTAATTGAAGATACAAATGTTTGCAGATGCAGATTTATTTACAAGACAGAAGATTAAACGGAAGTTTTTAAATTGAGCTGAGCTGTGTATGTGGGGTCTATTATATTACCTAATGAGGAAAAAGTGAGTAGGTAGAAAAAGGTTACTCATGACTATGATAATAACTGTTGTAATATGAGATCATATTATGAATGTTATTATTTTTGTTCTTAATAGCAGGAGCATAACATTTACCAGCTCTTCACTCATTTCTTATGATCATGATTTTTATTTTTGTTCCCAGTGCGGGTAGTTATATCTCCTGAAGAGCAAGCCTTTCAAACATTTATTTGTACCCCACAGCACATTCAAAGTCTGACTCCTGAAGTTCTTTCAAGATCCCACTAAATTGTTTATAAGGATTTCTCACTGCAGAGTCCAAAACAGACTGCATATTTTGTTTAGGACAAATGAATGTGGAGATATGTGCACTTGGCTTTAAATCTAGGAAGAAACTGTATGTAGGTTTGATTCTTCATACTCTGTAAGTATGTATGTATGACTTCATTTTCTTGATCAGTTACAGAGTAATGTAGTACTTCTTTTGCCATGAACAGAAATAAGAAAAGCACAATTAAAATCAATATTGTACCTGCACATTTAGATGATTTCTTCATTCAGCTATTGCAAAGGCTGAAATATTTGAGAATTTTTTAGATTCTCCAGATCTAAGGATAAATACCTCTGAGCATTTCACCTATGGAAGAAAAACAGACAATCAACAGTAGTAGAGTGAACCTTGAAAATCACTTTTTTTTTTTTTTTAATACATTAGCATAAATAATTAAAGATAAAACAGGAGCGTATAGGAAATTTCATTTTATTTTTCCATAGGGATACATTCTAAATTTTTGAATTGAAGATCAGTGTTACAACTTCAGCAGTTAGTTGGTGTTTAAATGAGTAACACTATTACCACAGGAATGCAGCAGGAGAGTTGTTTGACAAAAAATTTTTCTTGAATAGCAAGTAAATGAAAGTAGATAGGTCTTACACCTGACACTTGCTTTAGCTATAGTCTTAGCGTAGCTGGAGGAGGAAAAACATCTTAGTGAGAAAGAGACATGTCTTGTAACAGGGATGATGTTAGAAGTGGGATTAATGTGAATGCCTAGTGAACTAGATTGCCTTTATAGTCAACATACTGACACATTTTACACTGCAAATAGCTGAAATGAGATTAATCTTCTTTCAGTGTCTTTGTAGGACTGCTATGTACATATTACAACACATCACATATTCTGCTAAGATTTTACCACATCTGGAATACATATTGAAGTTGTGGTCTTTTCAGCTCTAATAAGATTATTGCATTTAAGAAGGACATACCTTTCTTATGGCAGGCTAAGAAGCAATTTACATTTGCACATTTAACTTAGGCATATTAAGCTCTCTCTAAAGGTGAAAGTAGCTAAGATAACAAATATAGGATCATGATCTTAGAAATGGCTTTTTTTTTAAAAATAATTTTTCTTTGAAACATGTATCAAAACTATATCAAAAAGTCAGGACTTTCATTAAGAATGTGAAAAAGAAGAGCTACATCCACATATATGCCTTCCCTTTGGCATGGGGCAGTGTTTGTAGTAAATAGGAACAAGAAACACACTTTTATCTTCATGAAATGACAATTAAGAGAGTTCCTCCATGTACCTATATAGATGTTTGCCAGGCTGTAACTTGATGAAATGTTGCTGGTCATTATGGTGGCTGTTATCTCTCATTCCTAAAACTGCAAGCTGCAAAGGTGCTGAAGAAATCTTTAACTAACACAGCATTTGATTATAAACTGTACAATCATTTTGCCTAGTTAATTGGCCTTGCATATACATAAATTTTATAAAGACATGTACAGACAACTTCACTGTATCTCGCTAAGGGACACTGCACATCTCCTCAAGATTTCTTACATCTTAGCCTCTCTTTATACAAACCTGAACTACATAAACGTTAACAAAGTCTGGAAAAGTTTTTTGCATTTTCCACCTTAGGGTAGTGAAATGTGAACAGCAATGTTTTCTGTTTTTCTCAGGGCAACAGTCCAGGCACTGCTGATGAAGCAAGCGTAGCAAAGAACCCCAACCAAGCAACCAACCAACCAAAACAAACTAACAAGTAAACAAAAAAACCCACCTGTAGTCTGTCCTTCCAGTCTACAGAAATAAGAAAGGGTAGTCACTTCATTTCATCTTATATATTGGGTTCTACCTCAGGGCAAAAGAAATAGCATATAAAATTGCAAAACAGCTGGGATTTCCGTTTTTGTTCCATTCAAAAGCTTCCTTAGTCCCATGGGAGGATAAAGATATCCTCAAAACTTTGTTTTCTTACTTAAAACATCAATGATACAACTTCCAAGACCAAAGATTCAGCATATTATTTATAACCAAAGATTCTTTTTTTCTTGATCCTCTCCTAAATTATACATTTCCATTTTATTTTATTTACCCATATATTTAATTTTTTTCTTTACTCCATATTGATTATCATAACCCAAAGTTTCATTCAGTAATTCCCCTCTATCTCTGACTACTCTTCCTATGCTACTATTCTTTCTGCTTGCTCAAGTTTGAGCTGCACACAAGTGACAAGCAAGATGCTCTTTTTTCCTCCAGGCTGCTAGTCCACTCATCTTCTACCACGCATTATCCATTATTTTTATGAGAAATTCCACTTAGCCAGTGGCATCTGCCATCCTCTGCCTTTAAGCAGTATATAACCCTCCTGCTGCATACGTCTGCTGTAAGACTTCCTCTTTTTTTCTTCATTTCTTAATTTTTTTCCCCTGAACATGGAGTGTAATATTGACTGAGGTTCATTATATCTAACTATATTTATTAGATTTCATTAATTCCTGCATGAAACTTGGTGTGTCTTTCTGTCCTGGTTAAGATTTCTTATTTTGGTCTGTTAGTCATATGTCTCCTGTACTAAAAAAGCATTCACACATCATATGATTCAGACTGGACAATGTTCTTTAGTTTGCTTTAGTAAAAGTGTGGAACTCCAACCAGTGATTTGTCTGCACTTCATTTTTTTTAGCCTTCCTTTCAGGCCTAAAAAATCACCAAAATCAATAATATATACCAAAGCCCTGTCCAATAATGTGACAACAGGAAAATTAGGGGAAGAGAGTATTTTTGATTTTTAAAGGCTTCAACAGATGTACAAAACTAGTTATTTTGAGAATGACTATGATACGATAATTCAACAAAAATAGCTTCACAGTATGTACAAATTTGTAAGTCAATCAAGAAGCAATAAGATCACTGCATCTTTGTTTCAGTACATTTCTGTTGTGTTCAAAGAGGTGTATTGTCAATTGTCCAAATCATGGTGGTATCTATCACTTACAAAGAGGTTGGGGGAACCTTATTTTTTCATTTGGGAGGATGAGAGTGTGTTTTGTTTTGTTTTCCCTGAAATATCTAAAGCTNTTGGGCAATTACTGTAACTACTGT
Source organism: Thinocorus orbignyianus (assembly GCA_013400375.1). Lineage (NCBI taxonomy): Eukaryota > Metazoa > Chordata > Aves > Ciconiiformes > Thinocoridae > Thinocorus > Thinocorus orbignyianus. The sequence goes on along the minus strand of VXBW01005789.1, from coordinate 1,630,065 downwards.
AGCATGTTATCCTATTACTGCTAAGTACAAAAGTTTCTGAGCTTTTGCTTCCAAAATGTCATGTCAGACAAGACCTGGATTACAGCTAAAATTTTTTAATCTTCAGAGTAGAGAAGTACAACATTTTTTATAACAGGATGTGATCAGTGATACTCTATTGTCAATGACACTGCTATAGCTTTTCAGTTAACTTTGGCACTAGCTGCCTTTTTTATCTGACATTTGGTGTAGTGAGTTATTTAAACTTAATCTTCAGGAAATTATTATTAACAATATATTTCTATGAGATCATATACAGTGCTTATAACCAATTTATATAGTTTTAAATGAGGATATAAAGCAATTTGTAACCCACATTCCTGCCATATTTGATGTTTTGCTGGAACTCCTTCATTAAACAAAACCAAATATACCCAATGTGAGAGATGAAAACCCAAACACTGCAGGACTTACTAGTGGTTCTGTATTTATTTGGAATCATTCACAGTGTGACATATATGAGTTTCAATACTACAAGGTGCCCTGGGTTGTGATAAAATGAACCAATATTCTGGTTTACAATTTCACTTTTTTAGCTGGGCCTATTCTAACTAACTAAACTTTGAAATTAACAGCACATTGTTCAGAAAACTGTTCATTCTCACAGGGATAAGATCTGATCATATCAAGGAATGGTGTGCAGAGAGGCCCTTGCTTATACTTATTGTTAGAACAATCAAGGTAAGGTAATTTCATTATTTGCCCTTTTGAAGGGTCAGAAGCTGAAAAGCATAGAGGCTGACGTCCAAAGAGGACCCTGTTTGTTAGCCTGTCTTTGATCCTGATCTGCGCATTCCTGACTCCAGATCTGGAATATAGCTTGTGTCTTTCACCGAGTTCAGTCTGGGACTTTTCCTGATGCCTGCTGGTGACGTGATCATCGTCCTGGGAGGTTGATATAGTTTTGTATATACTGTATCTATTTCATTATTTTCTTCTTACTTTAATTTTAATGTTAATACTTCATTAAAGTAGTTTAGTTCATTCTAAACTCTTAAATCTCCTTATCTCTTCCTCTCATTTCTTCCTGGGGGGAGGAAGGGCCATCTGTCAATCTAGTTTAGGTAAATTTGGCTGAAACCACGACACAGGGAAAATTTTCACAGCCTGTTGAAGTCAATAGAAAGCCAAAACATTGATGGACAAACATCAGTAGGTCTTTGTAGTAAAAGCATCAGTCCTAACATATTGGCTAAATTTGAAATTTTGTGTTTAAATTCTCTCTATCTTACATGCTCTGCTTGTTAACAATTAGACACAGTGAGGTAAGTTCTGTCATTTGTTATTGAAGAGCTCCGTCAAAGGCATACCAAATCAAAGTAATATGCATCTGAGAGAAAGTATAAACAGGAAGAAAAATAAGTATCGGTGATTAGGACCATCACAACAGAAGTTTTGGTGAGTAATTCATTCTTTTATTCTGCTTTATTTGTTTTTCCTCTCAGGGTAAGTATCCTGATCACGTACAGATATAACTTCTGAATTACCAGATGATAAGAAATAGTTATAGAAAAAAACAAAGCTAATGGAGAAGATTTATGAGTTTTATTCTTCACTTTAAAATGTATTAATTTCATGAGGATCAGTTACTGCATATCTGAATTTGATTTTTTTTTTCCAGATTGAAGTGGCTCATGTATCAAAATCAAAGTATTTGACACCTAATAAAAGATCCATCCTTGCCTTCCTTTCTTTGTTTCCTCTCCTTTCTGTTCCTCACTTCTCTTTCCTGTCTGAAAAACGTGTGTAAAAGAGAGTATTGAAGTGTATTCAAAAATCTTCATCATTAAATATGTCATTGAGGGAGAAGAGCATTCTAAATCAAACAGAAAACACCCCAAAACAAGCAGAGCATGAGCATGGATGACTGAAAAATGGTAGACTATGCTGCCACCCAAAGGCTCTGTTGAATAAATTGGCTGCTTTTATAACATATTAATATACATTTCCAGGTGGAATAAAGATTCCTTGGTTGGTAGTTATCGTGATTGATGTGTCAGCATCAGTAATTTTGTTAATGATTTTTTGTGCTTCATTTTAGTTGTGAAGTTGCTTGTGGCTCTTTTGAAATAATATGTTTTAAAATGATTAAAAACTGCTTTCATATTTCTCTTTGACTTTTGTCAGCTAATGTTTTTTATTAAGGTGCTATCTGCCTCAGATTTAATAATAAGGTTTTCACATTATATAGCTTTCTCTTTTCACCAAGCAGAGAATATAAAATGGTAGCCACTTGAGTAGAACTAGTTGTATCCTTTTGGAAATAAAAATTTATACCTTTTTAGTTCTCTCTCATTTGTACAGAATGATTGATCTAGGTCCCACTTGATAACTTACAAACAGTTCATCTCCTTATTTTTTTATGGGTGTTTTCTTGTCCATAACATATGCATGTCTAATTTGCCTAAGTGTGACATATGGCTTTCCAGAACACTCGTTTTGTCTGGAAGCTTATATGTTGTAGACAGATTTAGAAATCCTGCTCCACTCTTTCTTCTACCGTGTCATTGAGTGATTGTGTGCTGTATAATTTGACAGCCTCCTCTATCAGCTCATCAGTATAACCTGCAACATGCATAATAATTACAGCTTCATTTCAGGAAATACATAAGAAAGGGTCAGAAAAGTGTCAATCTGTCTAACTACTTCTTCCATCACATCTGTTCTACTTAGTTGTTGGACAGAGTGGGACTGCCTTATAAAATAATAATGCATTTTTAAAACTGGAGTAATCATTTATGCTGTCACAGTGCTCATTCAATGTTATTCTACAACCCGTCTTTTTGAGGATTTCCTTATAAAATGTGATATTTTAATAATATTATATGAAAATCACTATTACCACATTACCATACACAGAGTCATCCTCCACCAAGGCTTGAATTATATGAATACAGGAAAAAAAGTTTGGTATAAAAGTTGTGTGTAAAATAGCATTCTTTAGAGGGCCACTGCTAATGTTATCATTCTGATCATAAATACTTTTCACATTTTTAAAGTTTGTTACAGAGATCTGTTATGTTATAAATCTATCACCAGAAGTACATATGCCGTTGCATAAAAACCACAATAATTTTATTTGCTTTCTGGAGTATAAAACAATTGATTTTCTGAAATGTCTGTAACAAGTTTGTTAACTTTTTTGTGTGAATATGACTTTGAAAGAAATTATTGCCTCTGGAAGTTTTATGTACACAGCAATTGTATCATTGCTATTTAATTTATAATAATTTAAAAGTGATATTTTCCTTGTTTTTCAGAAGAACTTTTTTTCATTAGACTTCATTGTTTTCTTTGATTCTACAATAGGTAGACATGCGTGCATGTACTGTGAAATTTGTATCAAAATTTTTCATTTTATCACTGCAATTGATGCAGAACTTATTGATTGTCTGATAAACAATAGGAAATGCTGAAGAAAATGTTACATGTGGTGGTTCTTTATATTTCTCCTTAAACATTCAAATTCAATAGCTTCTTTTTTGTTGGTTTTTTTTAAAGTAAAAGATCAAAGATGACTTACAGAAGCAGGAACAGCAAGTTGTAATTCATTTTAATTCATGCCCATTAACCAGTGTATGCAAATACTCCTCAGAAATTATCGGAGTTTACAATCTGTAGAGAGAGGAACTTCTAAGTGTGCTTGAAATCAGAACCCTTTAAAACAAAGGTGCATTCAGGGGAAACCGTCTTTCTCACAATAAAATTGCAGAAACAAAAGCTGACATTGCAATAGACTTGTCAGAGCTATTTTATAAAAGGTGATCTGTTTCCCATCTGATGAGAAAACTAACTTCAAGGACACTGTCCAACTTGGCATTTTTGTCAAAGGTTTTGGAGGAAAAAAATAGTTTTAAAGAAAAGCAAGCTTTTTTTTTTTTTTTAGATTTTGATTTACACTGAACAAAAATGTTAAATGTTACAGTGAGAAAAGTGACGAAAACCCGTTGTCTTCAATAGGTTTGTTTTTGTATTAGTCCCTGTGATAGAAAAACAACGTTTGGTGTACTTTTCTGTTTCATTGAGATTAAAAAGAAGTCAGAGAGACAAGTAAGCAAAACCAAGCTACGTGCTATGGTTTGAATTTGTTCATTAAAATATATTGATATGCTATTGGAGAAGTATCAAACAGTGATTGCGAGTGAGCCTTGCATAGATACTAGCATACAGCTAAATAGTCTGAATGCCAAATCTGAATCACATTGGTGACCAAATTCTTATTTCCTTAAATTGTTATTCACATAAGCAAGCATATTAGAATCTAATTCTGGTAATAATTATTTTTCTTTTTTTTTTTTTCTTACTCATTCCCACAGCACTTTTTTCAGACCAAGGCCATGGACCAGGACATGGTACCATATTTTGTTATTCAAAAGTTCCTGGTTTAAAGCATACAGGTAAGAACTTCTTTGAATTGTACATTGGAGAATATGATACCTCAGAAACTGACTGTATGATATTCTACAAAAATAAAAAGTAAAAGGTACAGGACAGTGTTAAAAAAAAAAAAAAAAAAGAAGAAAAGAAAAAAACTTTCTTAACCTCCTCTTGCTAAATATAATACATAGTGTAGTTCCTCTGACTGTAATGTCTGAGAANTCAATGTCCTTTCTATGTTGAGGACTCCAGAACCGGACACTCAAAATCTGTCTATGTATTTGTGTATACATATATGTATGCAAATCTATGTGTACATATGGGTAAGTATATGAGTATATTCACACTGGGGGCAGGAGTTTTAAAATCTAGTGGCCATAGAGGTCCTTTGAACTGATTTTTGTTGGTTACATTTTTTTTTACTATCAGCTTTTCAGAGAATTTTAAGCTTTTGGTGCAGCTGACAAGAGAGAGACGTGGTAACTTATGACAAGAATCATGAAATCACAGTACTGTCAGAGTTGGAAGGGACCTCTAGAGATCATCTAGTCCAATTCCCCTGCTAAAACATAATTGCCTAGAGCACATTACTCAGGACTGCATCCAGGCTTGTCTTGAAGAGGGGACTCCACAACTTCCCTGGGCAGCCTGTTCCAGTGCTTGATCACCCTCACCATAAAGATCAATACCTTTCATGGATTGATACCACAGAAGTATGTCAGATATCTCATACTGTGCTCTTTCTTTGTGCAGTTTTATGACTGAGTAGTGTTATTACTCAATAATATACTTAAGGTGCTTTTATTGAGCTTTTTAAAAAATGTTCCTTAAATGCATAAAATGATTTTGCAAGTATGTGGTCCTATGACTTGTTCAACCCTCTGTTTCTCCCCAGAGGTTTTTCTTTCCTCCAATCACATATGTTAAAGCAGGCAAGAGTAGCCATCTTCTTGTGCTCAGTCCTTTACATCATTTTAACAGGGGAGAGTCTACACTTCAAAAGGCTACATTATAAGACTTTATAAGATTCTACAAAATAATCAGGAGTTTATTTTACAGATGAGCCTTAAATATGTCATTGGGTATGTAAGAGATTTTTTAGAGCAAGTAAGTAGATTAGTTGTCTAACTCCCATTGACTTTAGGATTGTCAGATGTCTTTGGGAGCTATGAAATTGTAAATATGACAAGGTAGATGATATTTGAATTACCAGAGCAGAGTGACATGTCTAATATCATGTCAAAAAGCTGATCTGTTTGGCTGGTGGGGAACAAGAATTGGTTGGGAAGAAGTGAAAGATCTGTGAAAAGATTAAATACTTTGAAGAGCAGTTAATCTAATCTGCTCATGTAAGGTGTGAATGTATTATAAATAGGCTATTATGAATACCATGGCAATTGCATAGAGCCAGGATACAGGTCTCCAGGACTATCTCTTTTATCCAATCTGATTTACTTCATGAAAGCTTATAAACAATGACAATAGAGAAAATGAAATAAAAAACAGGAAAAAAAGCTTATCACAGGTAACACAAGATGACAATTTCATCTTACTGTACAGGACCTCAAAACTAAGGATGAAATGCTATTGCAAAAGAGAGGGCTTGGTAAATATCTGTGCACGCTATTTTGTGGTCTACCAGTTTGATATGCTGTAGAAATCATACAAGTAGCACAGTAATAAAACAGGACTATGAGGGAAATTTTCAGTGGAATAAGTGTGCTCCTAGCCCCAAAATAGCGTCCAGATCAGATCAGCTCAAAGAATTATCCTTTGCTTAAGACTTTCTTCAATGTCAATTTAAACAGAGATGACATTCTGTCTTTAAGATCTGACTTCCACCAAATTCAATGGGGTTGGATCAGACACTGGAAATTGTGCCACTGTGGAATATTTCTTTGACTGCTAAACCACCCACTGCATTTGGTAGAATCAACAGCATCTTAAATTTGGAATATCATTTTTAAAAAAAAGATTAAAAAGCAAGCCAAATTTTCAGCTTTAAATATTTAAAATAGAAGATCACTGAGATGACTATCTGACATCCCACAGAGACTACCACCTCCTTTTCCTCTTTATCACTGGTCTCCTGAGAATTTTTTTCTCTCAGTGTTGAGGTCCATACTCATGTGATGTTCATACTAATTTCTCTGTGTTTTCTAACTAAAGAAACTCTCTCCACATGTGTGTATATAAATCTAGTTGAACACTACTTCATTTTTTTCCCTAATTCAATGATATTTTTAAAAATAGGTAAACAAAACCCATAAGAAAGGGAGCAAAGCCTTCACTGTAAAACACTCAAGAACTTCACGACCTGTATGCTAACTCTCTGGTCTACAAATCATATCTTCTTTCTGACAGATACACCTGTTATTCTTGCAAAAGAAATGAAATAATAACCTAGAACACAGAAAAGAAAACAAAAAAAGAAGAGCAAACAAACAAACAAAAAAAAAAAGAAACAAAAGAAGAAGAAAAAAAAAAGATAAACGGGATACATACAAATTTTTTCTGACCTGCTGTTTGACTTGAACCACAGCCTCTTTACACTATAATGCATCTCATTTGTAAGAAAGCTTCAAGTTTTTAGTCTTCAAATAAGACATACAAACAAGACATTTAACCCCACTTCTTCTGTAAACATGTTCACACCCACATTGCTAGCAGGCCACATCACTGATGTATCTGCACTCATCCCAGCTACTCATTTTCTGTGAATACCTGGCCATCCATGGGATGATGGAGGTACTCCTGCTCTTCTTGAAATTTGCTCATGGCATAGTGTTTGTTTAACCTAGGTGTTCTGTATTTCAGACAAGTGTCCTGCCTTCAGACTGAAGAAGTATTTAATACTTAGGGTTTTTTAGCAAATAGCAGCAATTTGGTCATTCATCTGAGATTTTGATAGATGTTACTGAGCTACAAAAATCTATGACTATTACAAAAATGGCCATGGCACCTGCACAGGCCATCTGCTGAGGTGAAGTACATTAAGAGAGATGTATCTTGAGTTGTGGGCCTTTGAAGCAACAGTTGTGAATTTAGTGTATTTGAGCAAAATAATTAAAATATAGCTCTTGTAACACTCTTCAGTGTTGCAAGTGATTTCCTTTGTGGAAAAAGGACAAAGTGGCCTGACATACAGTACAGAGAAACAGGCGGATTTTATCTTGGCAAGTCTACAGGTGTTACTCCTAAGATTTATATGGTCTTTCTTGTCTGTTTTTCTGTACTAAGAGATCTCATTCACAATTTCAGTAGAGAATTCCCCAAATTTTCTGTCACTTTCTCAACCACCCAGACAGTACTAAAAAATTCTTAAACACTAGAACATCTCCAGTTTGCAGCTTTTAATAGATTTCTTGTGTCACCTCCTTCGTATCTCCCATACCAGCACCAGGCGTGGTGTTTTAATTGGTTTTTTGGTTATTTTATTTGACATTTTTAAGGCGATCCTGATCTATCCAGAAAATTGTGTTTGGGTAGATACCTGATTACATTTACTTGTAATTTCTTTTTTTATCTTCTGGCCAATTGCCTAACTGGAGCAAAGTTAGATGACCAAACAAATGTATGTTCACACTAATGCTACCCAAACTGAAAGAAATACAGATAATAACTGTTTAAGAGTTTAGAGATCAGACACTGTTTTCCAAGCAGAGATTCTGCCAGGAAAGACAGGAATGAGAAAAATCTATAGGTTTTCCTTTGCAGTTAATTAAGCATGAACAAATTTTTGCTTAATTTTGTTTCATTTTCTTAGTTTTGCCTCAGAATAATCAATACAGTTGCATGATGAACTGTTGCTCCCTGTTATGTTTTTATCTTTGCTCCTCCCTTCTGCTCTTCTGTATGAAATATGGCCACATTTTCATTATCCATTTCAGGTCCTTCAGCCTTCAGAATAGCTCTCTGATGGAACAATAATAGCCAATTTAAATATAAATATCAGGCTATCTGCAGTTCTGGCTAGAATCATTGATTTAATTTCCTAATGACAGAAGAATTAAGTAATAGACCCTAAGTAGGAATGCAGGCAACCATGTGAAACCATGTGCCAAATTGATATTTCAGCAACTCTGATAACTTATTAGGATGACAGCCATGGGATGTCACAGAGCTGAATGATAAATCTTCAGTCTGCTTCTTTCCTCTTCTTTGAAATTATTGTAGTATTGCAAAATTAATTGGCATTTGTGTTGACAGTCAGTGTTGTCTTTAGTAATGCTTAAAGTGAGAAACTCACAAAGATACTAAATGCTGTGAAAAGTTAAAAAAACCCCAAATCATCTTACACAAAAAATAGGTAGATAAACAGGGTTGGAATCCATTTCACATAGAGGTAATCCAAGTTCGTCACATCATTTAAGCCTATTCATGGCAAGATACAGCACTAAGTACTACATATGCCTACAAATAGAGAGAATTACATAAAAGAGGAGTAAACTGGAAGAGTAGGTTTAGAATTGCAGGCCTAAAACCACAAAATGCCAATAGGAGCAGAACACATACATCTGAAGGCTGAAATAAACTTCTAGCTGCCATGAGGATTTTGGGGTAGAAGGGTAGAAACACGAAATAGTAATGAATCAATCTCCTGTGAAATACTGCTGGTCATGTACGTTTTTAAGTGATTAAAAAGAGCTGGTGAGATTTTGATAAGAAAACCAATGCCAGTTATTCATATAGGTTAGATTTTCTCTTTTCAAATGAACATAGACATTTTTGAAATGAATTAACAACTCTGCAGTTATATTATCTTCCATTGCACTCAGTAGCAGTTTTAGCCCTGATTTTGTAAGGACAAATAGATTGTATCTTATCTACTTCCTGAAAAATACCACTGATCCAATGCAGCCTTAACAGAAGTTCACGTTTTTCTTCCTTCCTTGTAGTGCACAAAGTATTGGCAGAATTGAAGAGATTTCATCTAGTAACACCCAACCTGTATATCATTGACCATACACCCTTACTCTAGAAAACTTCTGGAGAGGAGGTTTTGATGTTTTGTTTGTTTGTTTGTTTGTTTTTCTCATTTCATTTTGTTTGATCAAAAGACCCAGGCTTTTCAAATCATCTTGGATATGAAACAAGCTGAGAATGCTCCCTGGTAACACAGGTGCACATCTATTCCGGTCTTAGGTTCTTAAGTTATGTTTTAGTTATTTGTAGTGCTAATAACATGGAGGAAGAAGCTGTACCTAAAATATTGACAGTGTTCTCCTGAATGACACTAAGAATCCTCTGGAAAGGATGTGTTAAGCAGTATATGAAGGCAATATAACTTTCAGAACAATACTACTGTTGTCCTTCGGTATACTATGATTTCTAGTGATTTTCCACTGTGCCTAAGGAATTTGCTTTTGGACAAACAAATGCCTTTGAAAGTTAACACAGACATTTTGAAAATTACACTCTCAAGTACAGAAATAGGGTGGGTACTCCATAAATGAGATGTGTACCTTCCCTGAAGCATTTTTGTCCCAGAACTCATTTGCAGGTTTGCAACAAGCTCTGTGTAAGGAGAGCACACGTTGATTCTGCTGCAGGAAAGCAGGGATTGTGTTGTGAGGATGTACACCTTCACCAACATAAAGCTGCTGGATGTATGTTCCAAGCACCAGCCCCCCAACTCCAAGCCCCACAAAACAAAGCAAATGCACGGAAGAAATACAAGTTTCTCTAACTCTGTGTCTCTAGGCAGTTGTGACATTTGAACAGGTAAGGTAAAAGGTAACCTTGTAAAGTAGTAATTAGAGTACTTTTAATACTAGAAGTAATAAAAAATGCCAGTTATGAAGTTCATACTTTCAGGCACTTTTTCGAAGATTAGAAAATACAATTGGAATTGGTGAGCCCTCTGAGAATTAGAAAGACATTTGTATTAGCAAAACAGATACCTAATAAGCCCAAAATAACTGAAGTAATTTGAGACATTGATCCTTTCTTCAGATACTGTAATGACTGTATAACAATTTTCTCTGAATAGTAGAAAACTTCAAAGTGTTGAAAGAAATAAACCCTATAATTTATTATGAGTGAGGTAATTCTAAATAAACAGAGTAATTCAAACGTGAACAAAAGAACTGGAGACTTAACCTTATTAAAAGGTCGAATTCTCCCTTCAGATACCTGAACTTTGAAGGAATGCTCCTGGGTAGAGTTTAGCCCTGATGTACATAGTACAAATTTAGCAAATACATTATTGAACCCATGGCTCTGTAAAGAGATTTCAAAGTCATGTGTGTTAACTACGCTGCATGTGGAACAGGCCTTTGTTAAAGAACTCAAGAGGATTGAAAGTAATTCACTGTTGGAGGTAATGATAGTCCTGAGGATTTCTGACAGTTTAAGGTGATGTGACTGAAATAATTTATTGCTTACAGTTACATTGATGAAAATAATTTGAGTGTGTAATTATATGGACAGTTGCTGGCACTCTGATATTAAGGCTATTCAATTTTTCTTTGAAACCTACCATTTTCAGTTGCATATCATAGTGCCAGACTTCAAAAGCGTAGGTTGAATAAATTGATACTTGGCTTAAAATTGATTTTTTTATTGTTATTATTTTTGGAGTTCAGGAAAAGTGTAATGGATTTTAATTTTATTATGTGTGTGGGAGTAAGATTAGCAACAGATTCTGTAGGTAGTTTTACATGGATTTTTTGGTTTGTTTTTCCTTTACTCTTTGGGAAAAGTCTCTTTTGAAAAGTGTATCATATTTGGCAGGAAAATTTTTGCGGTCCAAATCGTGTCTTACTAGAAATTCTTCCCCATTCAATTTTATTTAAATAACTGGAAATTGCTGGGGGTGGGGGGGAAACGCAAACTAACATGCCCACAAAACCAAACATGCAAATAAAGCAGCCCAGGATCTCCCCAAAAGTGAAATCCCACCAAAAAAAACCCAACAAACCACACAAGAAGAGGACAGTTACTTTTGTATGTTGAGTATGATGAGTGTTTAAAGTGCTCTAAAACCAATTTTGGAGACGAGTGTTCAGTTTCTCTATCCACCTGGGAGGAAAGAAGACCCTCATCCTGGAAATGCTTTAAGTGGAAAGCTTTAAATGGTTTTTGTGTAGGGAACTAGGGATGGGGAAGAAATTTATATCTCCATTAGAAACTCTTCCATTGTGCAGTGAAAATGAGCATGATTTTCTAGTCTACTGTGTAGGGCACTCAACAGATGAAGGGTTGTAGGTCCCAATCCCCAGTTCAAAGCCTGAATATGTAGTCTAGTGTATGATCTTTTTCATATAAAATACACAGCCAGCCACTGAAGCCTAGACACATTTGTTGGTTCTTGCCAGAGCAGCAGCAGTGGTAGCTAATTCCCTCTGATATTGAGAAAAATTGAATGTAGGTTTCATCCAACATAAAAGTAAATGCTATCACAGATGGAAATCCATTGAATATAAAAGCAGCAGGGTACTCTGTTTCTATACATAACCTGCAACAGTGATAATTGTCGTTATGGGGCACCAGGGAAAATGACAGAGAAATAAATAAAAGGAGGGGGTTTATATTCTGATTGTCCCAGGAGGCAACCAGAAGCTAGTGGTCAGACAAGTAGGATTTTAGGATACACTAGTTTGAGGGACTTAATTACTAATTTTCCTGATAAGTCCCACTTTAATTTCCTAAAATATGCTTCCATATAAACAGTTAGAAATCTGAGTCACTTTGATTTCAAACAGAAGTGAAGTTTCCAGATTCCTGCCTGCACTGGGGTGACCATCAGCTTCCCCTGTGGAGAAGCCCTGCTTTTACTCCTCCCTGACACATATCTGGTGGACCTTAGTGAAGTTATTAAACTCTCTCTCAAATGAAAATCATAACGGAAGTATAATAGTAGTGTCACGATACTCGCTTTCACACACTTCTCTCTCATCGGAAACCATGTATTTACTTGTTCATCATTGTTCATTTATGGCAAATTAAGTTAGGTGAGTTAGGGACCCCACTTTTGGTCTCCAGAATCTTAGATTTTATTTAATACAGTGGTGTTACTCAAAGCTCTCTGTGTGTACTTAAGGTTACTCATTACTTTGCTATGGTTAGCATTGACAGAGATTCAAGTGTTTGCAGAGCTGAAATCCTTTATTGACAGATAGTAATGACATTAAGACTTTATTAAAAAAAATGCCTGCAGTCAATGTGATTTAGCAAAGCAGTATATCAATCAAAGCTATACACAAATTCAGGTTCAGCTGAAATACCACCTTTAGAGTACAAATTCTTCTTTAAGGTATAAAGAAACAAAAAGCATATTATTTTGTCTGAAATATGATGATACATTTAAAAGTACCAGGTGCCAAGTGGCCCATGACTCCACTGACATGTACACAGCTGGAACAGTTCATGCTTCTTATTTTGTTTTATCACTGTGAGAAGTGGCTAGGAAGAAAAATGTGTTTATTATCCTTACGCCAGAGATAAGATTTTTAAACAAAAATCAATATAAAATTGTATGAAAAATATTTTAAAATATATTTTTCTTTGTTTATCCTGAAAGTATTTCATTTTTGAAACTTTTGAAATGTATTGTGAGAGAAAAATGGTACTATTTCCTTTTAAGTAGCTCAGTCATTTCACAGGAAATATAAAATGTCATGAACTCCTAGTCATTTTAGTTTAGGGAATCAATATTTTTCAAGCAGTTTCCCAGTTCCATGTAATAATAATGTATTTCATTCTATTCTACCACCTGAAAATCCCATCTCTATATCATCTGTAAAAAGATGAAAATGCCTCCAGCTAATACTGCAGTCACCATACTGTTGAATTATGAATTTTACTTTCAAACACACAAACTGCTAACTTTGCTTATATGAGTAATATTAAGCAAAAACTACATAAGGATTCAAGTTTCACTGAGGTTTGCTAATAAAGGAACAAATACTAGGAAGGAATAAAAGTGGGATACAAATGGGAGATCCCTGGGTCGGGAATAGGCACTGTTGAGAGATTTCAAACCACTTACTGGCAATTTATAAAATAGCACAGCTTTGAGAATGAATGGAAAGTCCTTGTCAGATTTTTCAACTGTCAATGTAATTGGGGTGTAAATGTGGGGAATAATATTACGCATAAAGACTTCTAAATCTGCAACGCAATCTAGAAAGACAGCAATTACAGCTTGAAATTTTAGTTCAAAAATGTGGCTGCCACTGCTCAGTCGTATGAAGCTATTCTTGAAATATCTGTAAGAAGTGATGAAATACATTCTGCAAAAACATCTGAAAAATATTTCTTTTTTTTTTTTTTTCAAGATGAAAACAAACAAGCAAAATTAAGCAGTTCCTCAGTTATAGTGTATGTTTAGGTCACTGCAGGATTTTCACTGAAACACATTTGTTTCTACACTCATGAGGATCTTTAGATAAATTGAAACTGCAGCACATAGCTGGAATTTATGGAGTATGGCACTTTCTTTAGTGCCACTTGTGTTTCTTATGCAATGTCTATCTAAGGTAAATTACATAAATAAGGATTGAGTTCTGAGTCTTGTACCTCCTGTGAAAGTTTCCTCCATGCCAGCCAGAAAAAATGATGCTGATTCTCAAATTCTTTTTTCCTTTGTCTTCCTTTCTTTCAGCAGAGCAGCATAGCTTTTTAAAAAGGGTGCTTTTAATCCCTTCTTGTTTTCCTTATCTCCATCCTTGTCTACAATCAACTTGATGATTACAGTACACTTACGGAAAGCAGCAGACTTGTTTTCAAATCCTGGCAGACTGAAGTGAGAATAAAATCAAGTTTTCCGCCTCCTGGCAAAGTGCAGTAACCACTATGCTATTATGAAAATAAGCTGGTGATAGTAGTAGCATTTGAAAAGAAAGCAGCAGATACTACAATATTGTGTGAAGTGCCTGATCTTGATACTATGTGTTAGAAATTATCTGAAAAATACTACGAGATCAAGCCCCTGAGGGGACTTGCACACAAAAGTGCTAGTTTCTGAATTCCAGTCAGGCACAGAGACTTATGTAACATGTATTTCAGCAATATCAAGTTTAAAGGAACTACTGCCATATTCAGGACAAAAAGTTTTAGGTACCTAAGGAGTCCTTAAAATTAAGATTAAAATAGATAAAAAATGAGTTGTTATGAAAATTATACGTTGCTAACATTTGGTGGATATTTGAGTTTTCAGGATCACCACTTTTGACATAGGGTACTGTATTCTATCTAGCTAATTCAGGGTCTATGTACATAGGACAGAGGGGAAAGGGAGCAGGTTAAATCTGTGCCATTGTTTCATTTTCAAAACTTATTAAAAATGCTTGCAAAAGTATTTTCTGAAGTTAGCTAAATTCCCAGATTTCAAGATCCAGCTTGCAAGTTGATGAAATAAACCATTTCTGTGTATTTTATTAATTTGATTAAAGTGGCTAATCAAGCAAATATTCACCTAAACAAGCATATTAGTACAATTAATTAAACTAATTATAGACAGAATAATTTTAATTGAGGTCACAGTAGAGACTGAGCCAATAAATTGCTGTTTTCAAACATCTAAATCTTCAAATAGAACATGTAATCACTGAATTATGAGTTTGATATGAGATGATGTTATTTTATACTGAGGTTGCTTTAGGCAATAGAATCCAGTCTTTAAAACAACAGCAGTTCCAGTCACTGTAATTATGATTTCCTACTGGAGAAAAAGCAAAGAAATATACAATATATATATGTGCTTCATTTAAGAAACTGTTCTGAGATATGCCACTTGACAAAGGTTTTAGATTCTTAATCAAAGGAATTGTCTACACTTTCTAGTGTGCTATTTAGTCATTAAAAATATTATTTCCTTCTTTTAAGAAATACAGTTTTTTACCTTCTGTGTCTATTGATTTATTTATTGACAGATGCATTTATTTTAGAAAACAACAAAATGGTGGTTTTCTCCTACATATCTGCATTTCTGTGCACCTACGCAAAAAAAAAAAAAAAAAAAAAAAAAAAAAAAAAAAA
>VXBW01005789.1:1593498-1613398 GCA_013400375.1 Thinocorus orbignyianus | reverse complement strand
CATTTATGTCAGTAAAGTAAAGGTCTGGACCTGCATTTATGCTTGATCAGAGCAGGAAATGTATTTCAAAGAAATTAAAGAAATCCTGTTAAAATGCTGAAGTAAAATTATTATGAAGTATTTAAATTAGGCATCACAAAAGGTACTATGTCTATTTCTTATAATTGTATTAGATTTTTATATAATTGTATATAATTCCTTTTTATCATCTCTTGTTGATTAAGAAGTTATTAAATGTTTACCAAATCAATTAAAATATTTGTATAAATTTAAATTTATTGTGATGAATATTTTGAGAGTTACTTACCTTAGAACTGATTAAAACATCAAAAGCCTTCATGTATTGGTTTACAAAGGTTTTTATTAGTCAAATAACAATGAAACAAAAGGTCTGAATTTAAATTTACTGCTTCTCAACTAAAGGATTTTCTTTTTTAACCACTTAAAGAACCAAATATTTTTCTTAGGGAAATAGAAGCATCATTTTTCCATGACGAGTTCCTCCTGGAAATTATGTTACAGAATAGATGGTTTTATGTCAAACAGTGAATAATTTTAAGTGTTTAAAAAAGAAATCAGTTCTAGATGGCTGCCTCTAAATTTCATTGAGAAAAAAAAAGAAAAATAAGGAAGACTTTTTTTTTATTTTCCTACTTCTGTGACTCTGTTGTAGACAGGCATTTATCATCACTTTGAGAAGATAGTTTACACTTACTATTTCATCAGTTGATTCCTACATTTTGGATATACCTACCACCTAAAAAGTCTCAGCAAACACCTAAAATGACATAGAAAGTCATCATGAATAATGCAAATGTACATACATTACAAACTGCATTACAGATATTCTCTGATAATTTGGGAAATCTGTACAAATAAATTACATGAATTGAGTCTCAATACATGTCTAATTCATACCTAAACTCTGCTTAGACAATACAGATGGTTCGGATTTTCTACTGAATTCAATTTTTTTTTTAATCTCCCTATGACAATATGGAAGGCTAAAGTGACAATAGTGAAATTTAATGAGACAATCTGGAATAAAAAGAAACTTTTTTTTTTTTTTATGCAAAACATCATCTGTATGCAGTTTATCCTCAAGAAAGTCTGTTAAAGGACAATTAGCTAAAAGCTATGCAGTTTTTGTAGCTTGTGTTAATTCTCCACTTTCATTTGAATGTGAGAAAATAAGTACAGCTCTTTAGAGGCCTTTGACAGGTACAAAGAACAATTCAGAATACAATCAACAAAATGAAGTGCATAGAGGTTTTTTTATAGAGATTTTTTTTTATAGAGGTTTTGTTTATAGAAATAAAAATGAATATTTCCTTTTAGAGCTCTTGAAAAATACAGGTTTTCAACATCTTTAAAACATGATAATAGAGTAATAGAGGTCTGGGAAGGGTAAGAATTAACTAACAGTAAAAGTATGATTCGGTGATTCGGATCATCCATGGCTCCTAGGATAAGATATTTATTTTTCATGGAAGAGAAACAGATAGAGAATCTGAAAATGCCCATGAGATATTTCTGATGTCAAGAAAAACATCGCTGTGACTTACTGTGACCACTGAAAGCTGATGCAAGGGAAAAGAATGGGACTAAGGAAAGGAGGGTGAGTATGTCTGCAGAAGGGAAAACATGATAAACTTGAACATACATTATGCAATGTCCTTCTCTGTCTAACCTCTCCACTTGGATAATTATAAAGCCACCACATGGAAGATGTTTTAATCAGCAATTAGGCTCATTTTGGAAAGGCAATGCAATTCTTTTTATTGACAAATTTCCACTTGCATAAACACTTAATAATAACTTACATAATTCTGTATCTGTAATATAATGAATGTTGCCATCCATTGCCCTATACAATGAGTATCAAAAGCAGGCCGTGAATCTGCAGAACCTCAGATAAAATTCTGACCTCAGCCAGAGGTACCCATATTTCAGTGCCACCCTCTTATTTTCCTGTAAACATGCAGTGATTTTTCTGGTTTTTGTTACCTACACAAAAAGTTTATTGCTCCTTATACTCACAAGGTAATTTCAGAATAAGAAATACAAAATGTCAGCAACTGTTCATCATGACCATCATGAAAAATGTTAACTGAGCTTTAACTTTGTTGCCATTTTTGTCCCTCCTCTGTAACAAATGTAAAGTGACCTAAACCTGATCCTTGCCCTGAAGTAAAGCTGACATTTTTAGCTGTCTCCCCAGTAACAGAAGAGGGCAGTAGTCTTTTAACTACAACTGTCCTGGTTTAAGTAATGAGAGAGATGGGTTGCAAGTGTTGGTAAGTAGACTGGTGTGTTCAAACCCAGAGCACTGAATTCTTGGAGTGTGCCTTAATCAACAAACTCTTTGTTAAAACGGGATGGCATTTATTTCCCTACCTCTAAGAGGAAATGTGCCACTGTGAAAAGAATTTAAGATCTAAAAGACCAGAGAATGAAAAAGTGATTTAGCAATCTAGCAAAACTGTTGAGGGCACTGCTCATTTCTTCATTCTTTTTCCATCATCCTAATGTGCACTTAAATACTTCCCTTACTCTCCTCTACCTGCTTCCAATTAAAAGAAAATTATGACAATGATACAATGATGTTGTAAATGTCATGGTACTGTAGGATTTCAGCAGTTCTGATTTTTTAGCAGCTCAGAAGCTCTGCAGAACAATTTCCGATTTGCATTTCATCACTACCTTAATGGAGGAACAGCAGTAAACTTGCGAATTAAAGCTTGCTAGATTAGGGAGTTTGTGCACAAGATTTCAAGTCTCTGGTGAATGTCTTGCTGCAGCTCTACAAATCATTCTGTCAAAGCAAATTGTGCTGTTAAAATACACATTTAAAACAATGCTCCCCAAATAGGTAATATGGAGGTAATTGAAAAACCCAAAGTGCATACAAATAATTGGAAAAAGTGAGCAGTGTGGGAATAAGGAACTAAATGAAAAAAAAACCAAACCCACCCCAAAACCAAAAAAAAAACAAAAACAAAAACAAACAAAAAAAAAACACAAAAAAAAACAAAAAAAAAAAAAAAACCAAAAACCAAGGGAAATGTAAATAAACATTACTGTAGAAAGAAGAAATAAAATTTATTTTATCACCAGCTGCAAATAAACCACATACTTTGGGGCTTAACTCTCACCTATTCTGCACACAGTGCTATCCACTGAGATGTGATGGGGAATCATGGGGAAAAATAAAGAAAACTTTATGCTTCATAAGTCTCGCACTGAAATGCAGTGAGAAATGTCTAATTTTCTGCAAATGCCCAGAAAACATGCAGCTTGAATCTCTTCATTTCATTAAATGGCATCATTGATTTCCATGGGAAGTTACAATTAAAAGAGAAAATAGAGGTCAATGACAAATGCTAATCCTAGAACATTTTTTTAAATCAAGGTGTTAAATAAAATACAAACCAATATTCAGCAGTGTAGAAACTCACAGCAAATGAGTTTGTATCTTTTATGAACCCTGCTATAGGCTGTGCAGTATCAGTATGGTAAAAAGACTTATCTGCTCAAGTATTTATCAAAATGAGCCCCTTAAGTTAGCATGGGTGCACACCTCTGGCACTTATCATAAATGCCAAGAATGAATAAACTTGAGCTAGATTTCTCTCCTACTGACCCCCTTAGTATAAATCTATATATTAATAAGCAGGAGATATAATTACTAAAAGAAGCTTAAGAGAATTATAGGTTCATATTTCTGAGATTACAAAAAGTATACTGAATATTTAGTTCAACTCTCTATATAATTAAAAGCACAAGCTTTTAGGTGAGATAAGAATGCTAATTAAGGGCTCTGTTGAGTAGATATGTTTCCATTAAACACCTGAGCCAACATAGATCCCTTCTTCTTATGCATGGAAAGGACATGAGTAGTGGGTTTCTACGGATTCAATTAATATTGAAAAAAAAAAAATATCAAAAAAACCAAAACCACTTTTCTTTATTGAAAGGAAAATCAGAATTATCTATAGATACCAATGAATTTATACTGAAATTCCCTTCTGTCCCACGTATATGCTTGACATCTCATTTAAAATTAAATAAATACATTGAACTAATTTAATCCTTTGTGACCTTTTATCCCCAGAGTTCTTAATCAAATGTCTCAATTGATTAATAGATCTTCATATGACCTTACATTGCGCAAATCTTGTCCTTTTCCTTGCTCTCTTTAAATATCAATTAATTCTAGACCAAAAAGGAATATCACCAAGTGTTTTCCCATCATCTAAGAAAAGCCTCATCCCTTAAAACCAGCTTAGTGCAATATAAACAACATATTTTCAGAAATTGTCATTACAGTCACTTCAGAAAAAATTGTAGGATGACTTTTGCTAAAAGTAAAAAATCTGCATTGCTCTTCCTATCCATAGGGCCACATATTTAATATATATTACATAGCTTGGTCCTCAAGATTTAAAACCAAAGATAGGTTCTTTCTGTTTGGTTGGTTTTGTTGGTTTCATTTTTATTGGCAGAATTGGCATTTCCATTTGAGGCAAAAGATATGATTAGAAGATATAACAAGAATTCCATCTTCTACATCTGGAAATACTTCCCCTTCAATCAATCTGTGGAAGTCCCAGTCCCTCACTGTAACTTTGAACTTATTCTCTTTTACATATTTTGAAAATAATGCCCCATATGTTTTGGAACTTCCTTCATTTGTTTCCTTCACATGGACAAATCAGATGTAAAACTTCAAAGAAACCTGTCGCGTTTGTTTTCCAATATCAACCAAATCTTTATTTTTACAGAACCTACATGCAAACCTTGTAATGACCAAATATGTTGACACCTTTAATTGATCACTTCCAGATGAAGCTATATACAGGAAGATATTACAAAAAGCTATGCTATTGCTTTTTCTTCTTCAGTGTAGTAACTCCACAGAATCATAGAATTGTAGAATGGTCTGAGTTGGAAGGGAGCTTAAAATCACCTAGTTCAACCCCACTGCCATGGGCAGGGACAACTTTGTGTCTGGGATTGTCATGTCTCAGGTGCAAGACTGCACTTGCCTTGTTTGAACTTCATGAGGCTTGCATGGGCCCACCTCTCAAGCCTGTCTAGGTCTCTGGATAGCATCCCTTCCCTCCAGCATGTTGACTGCACCACACAGCTTGGTATTGTTGGCAAACTTGCTGAGGGTGCACTCTATGATATTGTCCATGTCTCCGACAAAGGACAAAGATGTTAAATAGCACGGATCCCAATACCGACCCCTGATAAACACCACTTGTCACTGGCTTCCACTTGGGCATTGATCTATTGACCACAACCCTTTGAGTGTGGCCATCCAACCAGCTCCTTATCCACTGAGTAGTCCACCCATCACATCCATGACTTTCCAATTTTGAACCAAGTCGAGTCTTGATTATTTGATGTTACAAAATTGAAAACTTTACTGAAGACGATTCTGGACACTTTACTCAAGATTGCCCACATGGAAGGCCAAGTCTTTGACCCTGTCACACAGGCAGTTGGATACCTACTTTTTCTCAAAAATCATAGTGAACATTTGGTGAACATTTGACCTGAATTTATATGCTCATGTCAAGCTCTTCTTCCTCATGACAGAAAAATAAGAGACATTCTGTTGTAATCAGATGACTAAGCATGCACTTGTTTCAACCAAACAATAAACTAGATCTTTTACTGGTGCTGACATTGTCAAAATGATGTTCAATTTACTGCAGGCAATATCCCGGTGTGAACGTGCCTCCTTAGAAATGAAGATGATCCTTTCTTTTTCCAGACTTAGGGAACTTAATACAGACAGCAAGAGTTTTAAAATGTAACTGTCTGGAACAAGAAATTCCAAAAAGTGCAGAAATTGTGGTCAGGGGAGAACACTCAGTCCAGTTCTCCTTGTTTCCCTGTGTACCTTTCCCAGAGCTACTTGATAATTAGGAGGAAGGCATGAGCCTTTCTGTCAGTTGTGGAGGCAGCTGTCTACTGGGGAAAATGTTACTGTTGTCAGTGTGTCCTCACTCTCACTGCAACTGGGCTGGGGTTAAAAAGAAAAAAAAATTCAGTTTGTAGGTTCTTCTTGGGTTTAGATGTGAGTTAACCTGCCTACCAGTTCACTTGTCAGATGGGTCAGGATATGTATAGGGATGCATTTTTTGGTGCCTAAGAAACTTGTGAAGTTACTGAAAGCTGAATAAATGTTCAGAGGTATAACTCTAAATTCTGGATATAAGTATAACAGGGGTAAAGTAGGTATATATAAAACATATAAAATTATTTGTCTAGGTTCTAGTTCAGCCCTAGAGCTTATTCAATCATTCGTATACATTCCACATCCAACAAAGTATTTCTAACACCAAGCACTTCTGTAGGACGTCTTATCTTCAAAGTGCCTCTCAAATTTTGAGTCAGATGATATTCCTTATTTTATGGACTTTGGTATTTGATGATGCACCCATACAATGGGAAATTGTTACTATCTATTATCTGTCTCAACTAACATTTTGAGGCAAGAATCAAGCATAACTATAGAAATGTCTATATTACAGTCAAAAAGCTGTCTGACGGGGAAAGAAAGGAATAGCTTCACTTTGAGGGTTGCACAGCTTTGTGACCAGCTGTCCTGGTCCTGATGGAAGTTTTCTACACTGTTCTTCAACTGAAAACAAGGTCAACATGTCCAGAAATTAAATTCACTCAGCATATAGGAAGATGTCTATTTTGCAGTTGGAGACAGCAAAGATAGCAATGAATTAAACAAAACTTCAGAAAGCTTTTATGTTGAGGACTAAACTGAAATAGAAAACTAATTGTATTTTATGGTGTTTCAATAAAAGTAGGAGAAGACCTTTCCCTCAAAACATGTTAAAGCTGTCAGCAAAACTGCCCACTTTGAGATAATCCAGATATCAGTCAGAAACATCCACAAATTGATGTAGGTATTTATTCATTGATTCCCTATGGCATTAAGGAAATACTGCTTTGTCTTAAGAAATGTTCTCCACTCCTATAAATTTTTGAAAGACATTACTCTACAGCATGAGAACCACAATAGAAAGAATGTTTAACACTTGCAGCAAATATATACTAATTTATTTTTTTTAATTCCAGAAAGCATAAAAATTTAAAACATTTGAAATCAACAATATAGATATTTTTGAAGTACATAATTTTTAAAAAAAATATGTTTGCATTGGAAATACTCATAAATTTAATTTGATATTATAAAAAAAATCTTGTAATTATTCCAAATATTCCCTTTCTATTGATTTTTATTAATAACTAATTAATTTGATGATTAGGGGGGGAAAAATCCTACAAAACAAAACAAAAAAAAAACCTTAAAACATGATTTCACTCTGATTGGAGACACTTTTCCCCAGTATTGATAATATGCTGTGATTTCCCTTACTCAAATCACTATTATATGAAACCAAATAGCATTGATGCTATTCTAAATTCTAAATTTACCTGCTGTATCAGGGATTACACTGAGCTTCCTAATGTGTCCCAGTACCCCAAATCATTATCCAAACTCACACATCATTTCTAAGATCTAGAGATCCAAGGCACAGTATGATGATCAAGAGAGACAAATACTTATAGGAAAGATTTATTTTCCCTCATTCCTTTATGACTGTGTCTTTCCATTCATGGTGCTTTAAGTGTGGTGTTTTTTTTTCTCTTTCACTTACATCAACATTTCAAGAATGAATGATCTGAAGGAGTAAACCAAATGTACATTGCACAGAAAGGCAGGTAAAAAAACTCCAAAGTACAAAACCAAAATCCTTGGAAAACACAGCCAAGATTGGTTCAAATAGTTTTTTGATTCAATTGATAGCCTACAGCCACTAAAACTTATTGTGCTTCATTTTCTATCTGGAAATGTATCAGTTAATTAATTTACTATTCACAGAAATAATTTTTTCCCCCTTACTTTCCATTCAAATTCTTTCCTTATTTGGATTTTTCCACATGCTACATTTAAAATACTTCTTGCTGCTACATTAAATGTGAATATGAATTTACATGAATAAACAAGCAAATGAATAAACAAATATGATTATGGTTATAGTTTCTCTAAGAAGAAAAAAGAGGGGGAGGAGAAAGAGAGAACTGTGAGTTAAAATATGTTAAATATTTTGTGTTGGTGTTGGTAAATGAAAAGCTCAACATGAGCCAGCAATGCACGTTTGCAGTCCAGAAAGCCAACTACATCTTGATCTGCATCAAAAGAAACATAGTCAGCAGATTGGAGAAAGGGATTCTCCCTCTCTACTCTGCTCTCCCGAGACCCCACTTGGAGCACTGTGTCCAGTTCTGGAGTTCTCAACACAGGAAGGACATGGAGCTGTTGGAACAGGTCCAACAGAGGGCCACAAAAATGGTCAGTGGGCTGGAGCACCTCTCCTATGAAGACTGGCTGAGAGAGCTGGGGCTGTTCAGCTTGGAGAAGAGAAGGCTCCAGGGAGACCTTATAGCAGCCTTTCAGTATCTGCAGGAGGGCTACAAGAGAAATGGGGACGGGACTCTGTCAGGTAGTGGATTGATAGGACGAGGGGTAACAGTTTTAAATTGGAAGAGGGGAGATTTAGATTAGATATTAGGAAGAAGTTCTTTACTGTGAGAGTGGTGAGGCACTGGAACAAGTTGCCCAGAGAAGCTGTGGCTACCCCATCCCTGGAAGTGTTCAAGACCAGACTGGATGGGGCTTTGAGAAACCTGCTCTAGTGGGAGGTGTCCCTGCCCATGGCAGAGGGGTTGGAACTTGATGATTTTTAAGGTCCTTTTCAACTCTAACCATTCTATGATTTAATGAGTGTCTTGTGTTCCCTAGGAGGAATGGTGTCTTCAATAACATTGTAGTTCCACTGTGGATTTAGTTTATTATATTTCTATAATAATTAACTGTAAAAGACTAAACGGGGTGATGAAAACTGTCACACTCATTCTATTAACAGAGAGAAGAATGTCCATAAAGAGACCATTCTGAAAACGGGATGTCTGTTAATGATTATTTTCAATCCACTTTATGTTTTGAGAATAGCCCACAAATATATTTCGTTCACTAATGCTACCTTGAACATAAAATGCAGTGGTGTTCACTATTCTGTGATCAGAATTTGTTATTTGTCTATAACAAGAGAAAGATCAGAAATTTCAGCCTTATGCTTTAAATTTCTCTAAGGAAAGCAACATATTGCATTCTTCCTTGGATAACAGTGTCAAAGGAAGTGATCCTTAGAAATACTTCAGTGATTGGCATTAGCAAAGCTTTGATACATACTATTTATACAAAAAACTATTATGCTTCACTTACTTCCTTTGATGTCCTTGAAAGACATGGCACATAATTCCCCACGTAGAAAATCTGCACAGTGCCTTATAACGAATTGGAACATTTTCCTTTACACACTGTGGATTGTTTCACGTGCAGTCACTAAGATTTATGCTGGAGTTTGAGAGACTACGGCATGATGGTAACCTTACAGCTAATAATGAGAGTAAACTATTGGTTAGGTTATGGTCTCATTTAGATCTCCTGGATCTGCATGCTTCTATTTATGACAAGTATGAAAATTAAAGATCGGACAAACAGGATGAAGTATGGTATTTGGTTAATTCACACTTGTTTGGTTGTCCATTATAAGATACTCAACCAATATTTGTAATCTCAAAAGTATATTTCAAAATTCCTCTTGATCCTTTGTCACAAATAGGTGCTAACTTCACAGACTGACCAGTTTTGCTTATTTGTTTTTAATATCTATCGTCTGTGCACGTGCAATCAAAGAACAAGTGGCACAGAAAGTTTTCTCTCTTGGCACTAGCAAATGTCAATAGCTGTTCCCATATCCTTTTATTGTGTTGTAAGATTTATAAACATTTTTTAATGATTCACTGAACTGTTTTCCATGCAAATTGTTAGAGGTGACACGTGTGTCTTTAAATATTATGTTTTGCTATTACTATTTGACAAGCTGGTGATCAGTTAGCTGTGCAGAAAACAGCTGTCTTAGAGTAAAATTAGTGTTTTGAATTCCAGCAAATTCCCAGCTGCCTCTTCTTTCAAAGACTTTCAAGAACAGAGTATATCAACAGTTAAACAGAGAAACAATAGATGAGAGACTGGGGATTACTTAGGAGGCTAGCCTGGGGGGAAAAAAAGTAAAATTATGCTGCACGACTGCATGATGGAAGTACAGAGGGATGATGAAAAGCTGAAAATATATAAACTGGAAAGCATATCACAAAGAAGTTTCTCAGTAAATGCTAGAGAGTTTCATCATAATTGGAAGTAAGTCTTTGTTATCTTCCATTGTATTCGGGGAAAGCTGTAAAAAGCTTTTTGCTTGACCTATGGTTTGGTTTTGCTGACTTCACAAGATGTTTCCTGAAGATATTTCTCACTGTGTATGTTTGAGATTATTTTGAAATTGTGATTTACTGTATACTAAGTGCGGCCTTCCAAGTGGTTCTGTATTCTCACACAATTTAAATAGTATTCAGTATGGAATACTGTCAAAAATTTTTTCAGTTGTGGCAAGAAAACAACAAATAAAGGAGCACATAACCACCCACAAACACTGTGGCCAGTCTACTTTTGCTGTCAGGTTAGAGCAGGCCTCAAGGAATGGAGACAGTAGTTTGGGAGTGAGTTTTGTGATGCTGGATAACAACATACTGTTGTGACTTCAAATTTTTAACAGAATTTTTGATTCTGCTGTGCAAAAATGGCTGTTGGAGTAAATTGAAAGAAACAACTAAACTGGGAAGATGTTAATTCTATCATTTGTTAACTTAGTATACTTGGGCTGCTCCTAATTAACAGTGGAGAACCTGTTACTTGTTTTTTAACTTAGTTTCAGAATCCCACAGTGTAGAAACAAGAAACATTAATGCTCCTATATTTATTCCATGCTTCAAAAGAATGCTTTAGAAGTTTATTACATTTATAAATAATATTATATATCTGCTTATATTATTTGTATACATATAAATTTTCTTAAAAATAAATATTTATTTTATTATTGCAGTGAAAAATGAAGACGGAGTGAAAAATAAAACTGTAATTCAGATTATTTTTTAAATAAAACATTGACAGTACCTAGAGAAAAAACGTTGTTAGCACAATTGTCACAACTTGAACCTGAATGGCTTTTGCTTGACTCATGTCATCAAGTGATTCACTTGTGTATTATTTCTAAAAATTCTGTCTGACAGTGTTGACACATCTTGTCCTTTGAGTTTCTCCCTCTTATTCAGAAATCAAGGCAAAAAGTTTGCTTCATAAAATATTGATAAATGCAAGTATTGTCTCTGACCTTACTTGATCAAAGTAGTTAGTGTCAAAGTGTAATTGCATTTCATGTGTTTTGGTGACATGTCTAAATTTTTTATGGATTCAATAAATTATTAGCATCACAATAAAATCTCAGACAGCCATAATATAAAGTAGGAAAATTCTGTAAACTAATACTTGAGACTAAAATGAAAATTTAATTTACTTAATCTTAGTCTCTTTATCCAACTCCTGGTAAAGATCAAAGTCTGAATAGATCTATGAGGCAGGGAATATTTGGGATGTTTTTACAGTTCGACTTAGAAAAAGTTTTCCTTAATTGGAATAGATACTATGACAATCTTTATATCGCAAAAATTGTTTGCTCCTTTGGAATTTTTTTGCAGGGCTGTTGCAGATCTTGTAATTTACAGGCAGAAGTTTGTTTCTGGCCCTTGTACTGAGCAGACATGCTGACATATAGCACAGTTCTTCAGTGACGAGGATACAGTTAGTTTGTCTCCATCTTTACGTAGTTGGTTTCTTTTTCTAATAATTTTATTAGCAGTTTTATTAGTATTGTACTCTCTCTTCTACTGCCTACCTGGATCTACGGTCTACTGCCAGTCTTCCTCACGCAGCAGTGTTGTTAAAATAAGATCCATGTCCCAAGGTCTTTGTTGAGAAGAGTATAACACAAATAATAGTGTCCCTTCCTCCTCCACCTTGGATATCTTCGAGTTCATTTTTTTATGTTTCCTTGCACCAGGCTGCTGCCTGCTCTCAGCTGAGTTCAAACGTGATCTCACAGCTTCCCCAGGCTCAGTCCCTTGGGGATTCTTGTTTGTTGGGCAGCAGCTCCCTGGGTTTGCCGGACCCACTGGCAGAGCTCAAGCTCAGGCAGGGGAGGCAACAGGTACTTGGCCTTAAGGCAGGTGCTGAAACCAGCTTGGCCCAGCTCCAGCCGAGGTGAACCCAGCCCAGCCTCGACACCTGTGCTCTCAGCTCAGGGCAGAGCTGTGTGATTGTGTGGAGCATGAGGAGTCCTCTCCTTGAAGAGGAAGGAGCTGTAGAGACAACTTGTGACGAACTCATCTCACCCACCCTTCCTCACCCTCCTGTACCACTGGGCGGGGAGGAGATAGAGAATTTGCAATGAAGTTGAGCCCAGGAAGAAGGGGGCTGTGGGGAGGTGTTTTAAGATTTGGGTTTATTTCTCATTATCCTACTGTGATTTCATTGGTAATACCTTAAATTCATTTTTCACCAATTCAAGTCTACTTTGCCTGTAATGGGTAATAGCTGAGAGATCTCCCTGTCCTTATCTTGACCCACAACCCTTTCATTATATTTTCTCTCCTGTCCAGCTGAAGAGGGGAGTGACAGAGTAGCTCTGGTGGGCATCTGGCACTCAGCCAGGATCAACCCACAGTAGCCACTGCAGGATGTTGGGTCTTTGGAGCTGAAGCAGGCTTCAGCAATGAATGTAACTCTTCCCCTGCCACTTACTAAGAAAACCATATAATTCATGAAAGAGGTTGACTTCTGCATGCCATGTGAACTGTGAGATATAAAGTCAAGGGATGACCTAGAGTCCTTCCAGTCTAACAGAAAACAGTGCATTCAAGCAAGACTTCTTAGGTGATCATTTGTACCACATTTAATCATTCATGTGATATGGGCACCCTTAACTAAATAAAAGGCTCACAAAGTTTCTAAGATGTACACCTCTGGAAAATGCACTAAAGGGGGCACTCCTGCCTACTTCAGAGAAGTAAACAGTTTTGTAGAAAGCAGCTGATAAAAGCAGAAGGAAGAAAGGTGCAGAATTCAGAGACACACATAGCCACGTACTCAAACTTTTATGGGTTTTGGCTATTCTACAGGCCAAGCAAAAGGTCCATGGAGAATTGAGACTGCTGCAGCAAACACAACTCTAATTCTCTGTGTGACACAGAACAAATGTTCCCTGCAGCTCCTGGATTCTGCCCTTTTACATATTCTATGCTGCCAGGTCACACTCCCACTAATCTTTTGGGCCATCAGGATGGTTTCTTCTTGTGGCTGGCTGCCCTTGCACCAGGCTCAACCAATACATTTAAGGATGAGGTCTTTACTGGGGCCCAGTCTCACCAACTCTTCATCTTTCATGATGAGGAGCTACAAATTTTCCTCAATCTATATAGGAAGATGTAAACATCTTTGAAAGAATTCTCAGCATAGAAGGAATAGATCAGTAATAGCAAGTTCCAAAGATGCTGCATCTGGAGTATTCCTCAGAGCAACACTTTTCTAAGAAGAGTGACTCTCAGTTCATTGATATGATAGGATGCAATTTACTCTGTAGCAGGCTGGACCTTCCTGAGACAGGATTAGTGACATCTCAGTTTTGTCTTAAGATAGCAGCATATAAGAAGTTCAGTGCGACTGACTGTACATATGGACAAGGAGGGACAACTTTGTCTCTCATCACCATCTGTACAGTCGATTATTTGCCTAGAGATTGTATGGCAGAAACTTAAATTACGATACTTCTTCTGAAGTCCTTCAACTAATCAGAGATGAAGTCTGTTCTATTACCGAACATGTCAGTATCTGCTGACATATGAGTTTTGAATGGATGGCAAAGTGCATAAAGTGTCATGTTAGATATTTGTGATGAGAATGAATCACCTTAGGCCATTGTAAACAAAAATCTAATGCAATCATAAGTTCTTGGGAAGAGTCTCAAGAACAAGAGACTTGGAAAACACTACATTAATTTACCCCTGTCTTCACAAAACGTGTTGATTCATTAGCAATACTTTTGTGGGAACAAAGCTCTGATGTGCTTCAAAAAGATTGCTAGTGGGTCTAGACTGCTGAGTCAGGAAGAATAATATATTTTCCTACAAAAATAGTCTTTTGTTACAGTCTACTCATGCTGAAGAATGAAAAGAAATTGCTCCAGCAACAAGATTTTCTTCTGGCCATCTCTGCAGGCTGAATTGTGCCCTTATTGGATCACTGACAATCATTTCTGACCTGAAGAGACCAATCAGGGAATGATTCCACTGTCTGCTTTTCAGATGGAGGTGAAAGTAGCTTGACATTTACATCTGCAGCCAGCTCATCATGTCAATTTTTCTTGTTTGCAAACAGCTATGCAATCAAAGGGACTATCTCTGCAGTCATCAGGATGTGACTGGCAATGTCAGCTTGTCTTTCTCTAGAACTTGCTTGTGATCTGTGTGAATCTCCACCTTATAACTGGAGACACCATTTAGAATTTCAATGGCAAGCGGTCACCTTGTGTGAAGCTTCATTCAGTTGGCGTCAAAGTTCTTGCATAGTAGATGATAAGCACTTCATTCCCATCTGGTTATGTGTACCAGAGACTGACTGCAACACCACAGACTCTAACATCACAAATGATAATCAACAGTGTCTGGTTGCCATAGCAGATAAGCAGAATTAGATGTCAGTCACTTTCTCACATTTTTGAAAGACACTTTGTGCTGGAAAGTTCATTTCCATGGAACTGTCTTGTCAAAGAAGCAGAGAAGAGGTTTGGTGATCATTGCTTTTCATGGCAGGGAGCTTTAGCAGGAGTTCCCAGGACTATCTACAGACCTAGTTTGTGTATTGGCTGAGATAAATTAAAATTTGTCTTCACTTTTTCTGTGAAATGTATATCTATCTTTTTTAGGCTCTTTCTATAATTGTAATACCTAATACTACAATCTCTTAGCCCCTCCTCTGCTTTCATTGCTGATGGGGACCTCCATGTGCTGCAGAGGGACAAGCTGTGTTGCCATGTGCTTCTCTGTGAGCTGCATGGGGATCTCTGCTCCAGCATCTGGAGCATCTCCTCCCACTCCTTCTTCACTGATCTGGACTGTTAAACATTTTCCTCACTCCTTTCCCTCACAGCTCCAGTGCAGTGTTCTTTACACTTTCTTTTTGGAACTGGTTGGAACTTACTCTGATATGGGAGCAGCCCCTGGTTTCTTCTCACAGAAGCTACCTCTGCATACCTTCTGTTAAAAAAACTTGCCAGATAAACCCAATACACAGATCTAGCTGTGTTTTTGTGAAACTTGTATTGCAGCTGTGGCAAGTTTTCATACGTGACCTTCTGCCCTTGGATACAGCTCAATGATTTCTGCTGTTTATGTTGAAATTTCAGCAGATGATTGCCATTCTTGTGACCATGATTTGCAGCTGTGGTTGTGTAACAGAATACATAGTGCTGAAGTTCATCAAGTGAACATAATGCCATGTGCTGACCGCACAAACAAGGTAGGACACACGCAGGTGGACCGCCTGCTTTTCTCTGACTGCTACTAATTAAATAGAGTGAGGGAGGGAGAAGATGTGACGTCAATTTTTTCTACATCAAAAAGAAACAACCTCCTACACGCAATTCATATTGTGCAAAATGAGCAAAAGAATACAATGGAGTATTCTTGAGAAAATACAGCATGTGTTCTCACAGGACATAAAGTGGATAGTAATGTTCTGCCATTGGAGAAGTACAAAAGAATAAAGGCACACACTGCAAAATGTTTTCCTCCTCTCCTTGCTTCCTACATATCTTTCCAATAACAATCTCACATACGTGTAGTTACTGTAATGTCATAAAATACTGTCTTCCAGCACCGTGTTTACTTGGTAAAAGACATTTCAATTATGAAAACAACACCTTGCAGCTGTTTGCTAGTTTGCAGGTTTTTGGTTTTGTTTTGTTTTTTTTTTTTCCTTACAGTCATGAGAATTGTTTTCTTTATTGAACAACTGTCTTTTTCAACTAACTTGTTCAAAAAGTAGGAGAAATTGGTGAAAAACCTTCAGAAATTCTTTATATCACATTATCATTTAACTGAAAATTTTCACTGACTCTCATAGACTCATCCCTGATGGACTGCACAAAGGTTCGAACCAGGGATTATAGTACTCACACAGCCATGAATGCTGGCTTCATGTATTAGGAATACCTACCACGTGGAATATGTAATAACACAGTTCAGTATTTCATGTGCCTTTTCTTCAGAAAGTTTGGTGTTTTTTTAGCCACAAAATTGTACATTTTTCTTTATGAAAAGTTGATATTTCAGCATGTTTCAACTCTTTCAAAGAAACAGTTTGAGAAAGCAGATATGCAGAGACATAGAGGACTGAAAACAAAGTAAAATTAAAATGTGAATTGTGAAATTTAATTTAATGTCACAGATGTCCAGAGTATTCACAGAATCATTCTAAGTGATTATCTATTTAAAGTATTTTTTCTATATTCTGTTAGCAATTGAAAACAGCAGATAGTGCACCAGCAATTGCCAAAGTCAATTACCTGCATAAACTTGCTAGAGCAGAACCAAGCAGAAATCACTCAGTGCCTGCAAAACTTGATGTGATCTCAAAATCTAAAAAGTTCTACATGTCCGCATTTTAAAAATGCATAGTTTTTCCTAGAACATGAGTTCAATGTTTGATCTCTGTTT
This sequence comes from Thinocorus orbignyianus, assembly GCA_013400375.1. NCBI lineage: Eukaryota > Metazoa > Chordata > Aves > Ciconiiformes > Thinocoridae > Thinocorus > Thinocorus orbignyianus. The sequence goes on along the minus strand of VXBW01005789.1, from coordinate 1,596,634 downwards.
CTCCGGTAATACTGGATGCACAGCTCAGAACAGGATGCTAGTAATCCATGTAGTATTACATGGGTGAAATATAGCTAGTCTTGAGGATAACTTTTTCCAATTATGTTTTATTTGCATAAAAGTCATTCCAACAGACAGTTTGTCAATTTCTCAGTCAGGTACCCTAAAAGTGGCCCTTCCCAATTTTACCTGATAACAAGACCCATAATCTTTAACAGTAATTCAGATCCTGTTTCTTTTCCTTAGCATTTGTTAGCTTTAAGTAAACTGTAGAAAAGTTTGTATACTTTTGTGCTCATGTAACTTAAAGACAATTACATAGGTACAGGAAAAAGAAGTTAACCCTAGAACAGTATTTGTCAACTAGTTTAAAGAACAGTGAGATGTAAGTTTTGATAAAAATACATAGTGCTTGAATATAGACATCATTGCCTGAAGATATATTTGGATAGACTTCGTTGTTCATCATGAATCTAGATATATTTAATTTTAAGACTCTACATTATACTGAATATTGATGGAGTAATATATATTTTCAGTTTTATCTCCAGCTACATGCAGTTTTTCATCTTATGATTGTAGAGATTGAACTTCTACTCTCACTTCCAAGAGACGGCATATATGCCAGCTATAGAAAGAACTATCTTTCCTGAGTATACAGGTGTGTCATAAGAATCACAGAATCATAGAATGATTTGTTTTGGAAAGGGTCTTAAGGAAGAATGAAAGAAGTCAGCATAAGTAATGAAAAGCTGAGAACAAGAGAAATTAGAGAGAGAGAAGGGAGGGAGGGAGGGAGGCAGGAAGGAAAAACACACAGTGTGTTCACACACCCACAACTAGTAAGAAAAGCATGCAGTAAAGACTGTATGAAAATGCTATTAGAAAAAACTGCCCAAGTATACAGCCTCTTTAAAACTACAATTAAAATAAGAGCATTTGGGCATAATTATGGTTGAAAGTATGAGGGGTTTAAGTCTGATATGTGAGAAAGAAGAAAGCACAGTAATGAAGGAAAAGAACGGTTTAAAATAACTTGGGGTTATTTTGTATGACAACTGACAATTTGGAGAAAAATTTATTCCCATTAGAATAAGAGTAGTGAATTTTAAAAATATTTTAAGCTCTGCAAAACATTTTCTTTGATATACTTATTTCAAAATGAGATAGATTTCTTTTAAATTAAAGCAAATTCAATTGATTTTTTCTTTTGAAAATGTAAAATATATATATGCTCTGCTATTTCATTATTACAAAATATACAGGCAGTATATGAGAGGTTTCTATGTAGCAGAGTCTATATGTACTGTGACAATAATATTTATTATATTTATTTATATTTATTATATTTATTCTTTATAAATATAGAAATATTTATCCATCATCTCCTGTAAAAATTTACTTCCCACCCAACCCCAACTAATAAGCGTCTATGAAATAGGGAGGGCAAGAGAACTGCAGAGAAACTGCTGATGACTTACACGCAATGGTGTTCACTCAGTCAAAAACTAGCAATGTATTCAGTGAAGGCACCAGCATCAAAACAGGCTCAAAGAAAAGAGCTGTGGTCTGGCTGAAGGAAACAGCACAATTCATACTTTGGTGGAGCCAGAAGGTTCCTATTTGCAATTACATACATTCCTGAGCTCAAAACCAAGTCTCCCACAGTCTTGTTTTCTCTATAATTCAGTATTGTGAGGTCTTTCTATTCCAGAGGTCTCATTCAGCTGCAGTCACTTAGAAGCAGGCAGAAATGGAACTCTATTTAGCAACATAATTTAGCAGAGCCTTTTTACTCCCTAAACTCCTGCTCATGTCTCTTCACACTCTGGCAGATGCATTTTTAATTGGTATTTAGTAATAACAGACATTAAGTCACAGTTGTATATTTGTTAAAAGGCCTTTTTTAAATTTTACACTACCTTGTCTCCCCAACTAGTTATAGCTTTGTCAAGCAGTGAAATTAGAGAACAAGTTAATTTACATTTCAGCAAATGTGTTAAGTCTTTTGCAAAAATATCTTTATATCTCAACCTTAATTTTGTCCAAACTGTTCCACAGTGGAATCTCATCAGTCAGCAGATGCTATAAAACTAGTTGACGCATTCTCTAAGTGCAAAAAAAAGAAATACGCTCTTTCTGCCTTATGGGAGATGAAGTATGTATGTGTACAAAGTGAAACTGAAAAAATAATGTCAGTATTGGAGTCAGTACTAGACAAAGGCAGGTGATGCAAATGGGAGACAGCACAGAACTCAAAGTAAACAGGTTTTCAAAGAGGATACATGTGCTAGAAATTATCTCTGTCACTGAATTATAAATCACTTATAGCTGGATGGGTGTCTTTGTCCCTGTCTGTCTCTACCCAGCAGCTGCGTAGATGGCAAGAAACTAAAATAAAATTGGAGGAAAAGGCAAGTACTCACACTTAAACCCACAAAATTAAAGTATGTTAAAAGAGGCATGCAAATAAAAAGAAAATCAATGTGAGAAAAATTGAGTTATTAAAAATTAATGAAAATAATTCCAAAAGGACAGTTACTTACATAGTTAAGATGTCAAATATAAACTCTAAATTATATTAAACAAGAAAAAATAAGGAAACCATTTTGAAAGTCATGAAAAGCTCAGAAAAAAAGGTCTTTTCAAAGAAGTGTCATGGAAATAATTAAAGGGATGAATGGACTTACTAAGAATATTAAAAGGATAAATAAAAATAGTTTAGTGAAGCAATTAGGATAGGGAAGAGAGGAGGACATAATAAACAACTACAAACATCTGAAGGTAGTAAACACCAAGGAAGAAGAGGAATAATTTAGCCTCATAGAAAAGAGTATAATTATAAGTACAGGAATTAAAGTTAAAAAGAAAAAGAAAAAAAGCCGTGACACTGAGCAGCAGAAAAGATTCCTCACCCATGAGATGAAAAAAGATGGAAGTCCACATATCTAAGGGTATCATATCATATGGAGATTCCGTATATCTAAGGGTATGTAAATAAAAGGACTGAAAAATACAACAAAAAAGATTAAGAATTAATTCTGAACAACTGCATGTAACTACCTGACAACAAAATTTGCGTTCCATGGACATGTTTTAACTTCTAAAACAATAATTTAAAAAAAAAAAAAAAAAA
>VXBW01005789.1:1556693-1587537 GCA_013400375.1 Thinocorus orbignyianus | reverse complement strand
GGGCATCTCTACCTGCTGTGGCAGTGGACATGGCAGGACTGCTCCAGGGTAGTCCTCTATGGGTTGCAGGGGGACAAACATGCATCACTGCAGTCTTCTCCATAGGTTGCAAAGTAATCACTGCTCCAGTACCTGGAGCATGTCCTTCTTCTCCTTCTTCTGTAGACACATGAATGTCTATAGGGCTGTTTGTCTCACATTCTCACTTCTATCTCCCAGCTGCTGTTGCATATTTTTTACCTTTTCCTAAATTTATTATTGTGGAGGTGTTACCAGCATCACTGATGGGCTCAGCCTTGGAAAGCAGTGGGACCATCTTGAAGCTGTCTGGAAACAGTTCTGTCTGACAAGGGGACAGCTTCTGGTGTCTTCTCACAGAAGCTATGCCTACAGCCTCCTTTTCACCCTCCCACCCCGAAAAAAGACACCTTGCTATGTAAACCTGACAGATCTCTTAAATGAAAAAGTCCATCAAACCAGATTGATAGCTGGTGTAAATCAGCATTTTCATCAACAGAAGCAAGAAGATCTGGTATATGAATAGAGCGTAAGTGTATATGCATGTTTAGGTAATAAACTTCATACAGATTAAGTACAATGCTATAAAGTATCAAGCCATGTATCAAATAGCCTCAGGAGGTGATATTGTATTGAGCCCTAGAAATCAATACTCTAATTTACCCCTCTGGCTAATAATCACAATCCAAATTATCCATCAAGAGAGTCAGAAATAACAGAAGAAAAGGTATAAACTGGTCACTCTCTTGGGAAAAAATTCAAATTCTTCAGCTAGATGAGGAAGAATCCAGAAAGGTCAGTGGTACAAATAGATGATAAAACTATACCTTTCATAAGTAGCTGTTGTAACATGAGAGATTTTTTGGCAAGGTGTTTCAGTTTCAACATTAAAAATGGAAGGTCAAGATAAGTTTTAAAAGCAGTCAGAAGCAGTGAAGAGCAAATGCCACTCATATCAACATGCCTAACTGGGTAGTTTGGGATTAGAATGTGTTGGGATTGTTACTTTATAATTCTGGGATATACTATCCAAAAGCATTTTGAAATTCATTTAACTCAAGAGTACATGTTATATACACACCATTCATATCTTCTACTATACTGTAAACGCTTATGGTGTTTATAATACATATTTAAAGTACAGAAGCAACATCCACAAAGATGTTTCATCATTTGTATATCATGATTACGCCTACAGTAACCTCTTTCACCAAAATATTTTTATATTCATATAAGACATGAATTATGAAACAGTGGAATTATTGTTATCATTAATATTATTAGCAGCAGCAATAGCAGTAGTGTGAAATTAAAGAAAATTCCACTCACAATAGCTTTGATTCTAGTTTTGACAGGCCATGCAATAAGACAGAAACAACCTAGACCCTTTGTGCTAGCCTTAACCAGTGAATGTTATTAGAAGAATACTATTGGNTGCTATAAGGGGATGTAAAAAGTCCTTCAGGAAATTATTTCGCTCTGCAAACAGGCTATCTTTGGAAGCCTCACTTAAGTTATGAACAAAGACTTGTATGTGTTTTGCCATATTTTTTCATTCTGATCTTTGCAGAGCTCTTCTTTCTTGAGATGGGTTTTAATTTATCTTTTTGTTTGGTTTTTATGCATTATGTATGTATTTTGTAAGTATTTTGCATTATTTTGTATTTCTTTATTTATTTAAATCAAGAAAGTTATCTGATAGCGTCATCCAACCATCTGAAAACAGAGTAGTTATTGGTTGTCCTGGTTTGAGGTAAAAGAGAACCAATTTTCTGTTCAGTAATTTTACCTTGCAGTTAAGCCTCTTCTAGCTAACTGAACTTTCTGAAGCTCCAAAATTTGGAGCAAATTATGAGGACACTTCATTCTCAGAGTGGTAAAACCTGATTTGTTCTAATTGATGCCACGTAATGGTATAAAGAGAGGTTCTTGCTTATACTTATTGCTATAACAATCAAGGTCAGCTAGCTTAGTTATTTGCCCCATTGGAGGGCTGGAAAAGTGTAGCGGGTTCACAGCTGTAGGGAGGAGCAAACAGGACAGGTGACCTAAAACTGACCAACAGGGCATTCCATCCCATCTGCATCATGCTCAGTATAAAAGTTGAAGGATTACTCGTGGACTGGACTCACTGACGGATGGGAACTGGATTCCAGATCTGGATTCAGGAGCACACAAGTTAGGATCAAATGGTCAATGCTCTTTCTGCAGTGGCATTGTTGTTTCCAGATTTATGAAACAATGGAACAGTCTCTGGGGATAATTATTAGTACTGTTCATGATAAGTAATTAAACTACAGAGCAAAAATAATTTTAATTACATTTAGTCTACCTTACATGTGATGGTTGTTTCATATCACCAGAGGTCTTCTGTGATATTTTGTATAACATCTCTTCATTTACCTTTAGCCATGTTCTCCAATCCTCAGTTAAGCTTTTCTCCTGAAAGGATTTTTAATTTTTGACTGTGTTCCTATTTCTGAGTTTGTTGCAGCTAGAAAAGGAGTAGTAGAAAGGATAAGAAGACTAGGAACACATGATTAAAATTCTCTGTAACTTACAGAATACTAAAATAGCTTTGTTGCTAAGAGCTGCTGTATCTAGATCTCACACAGTGGATGGAACTATATATGCTCCAGGAGAGAAGTATATTCATGTGCACAACTGGACGCAAAATAAAAGTCATAAACAAGGAGAACACAGTGGTGGATTCAGTTTTACTTCTAACCTTGTGAGAACAATTTGTGAATCATAATATATTTGTAAACTTCCCACCAAAGGAATTATAGTAGTTAATGAATGGAAAATAATTTCTTATCTAATGGATGTATGGACTGATGCATGTCAGAATATAGTTGTCTTGAGAGTTACTAATATTTGGCCTCAATTTTGCAGCCCAGTGCCTTGAGTGAGGAAGGTTTAACTTTTAATTATTCTTTCTTTTTTTTTTTTTTTTTTCTATACCTAGCTGTCTGGATTCATGTTGCTGTCATTGATTTAAAAACAGTGGTTTTCCTGCATCCCACAGGGGATGAATTTGGCCACAAATGCCTAAGTAGCAAGCTGTATTGGTTGCCCACAAAATGCCATGCTAAGAAAAGATCGGTACATCAGTAGTCTATATACATTTCAAGTTAAAACAACCAAGAGGAAGAGCATGTAAATCCAACAACCTGGAAACCATATAGAATTTACATTATATAATTAAGTTCCTCATTTGTTTTCTTTCCTCTTCTACTATATTTTAGTTTGAAGATTTGCCTGCAAATAATCAAGTGCTTATCGTACGTACCTAATATAACAAGGCAAATACCTTGTTTCATCATTTCTTAGGTTTGAATTTTTTGTCCTCAAACCAGGACATAGGTTAACAGTAATTTTCACACAGAACAAAAAGTTACAGATTTTAGTAAAATGAGTAAAGAAATGGTTTTATGACAAAACAAACAAACAAACAAAAACAAAAGTCTATTTGTACCCATTCTTGTTAATTAAATAGAGCTAAAGGGTGATATGTAGCTAGAAATTTTGTGTATATGTGTGTTTGAACACATCTGCCTGTGTGTTGGCACAGCTTTGAAGACTATGAACACTAATATAATTTCTTCATGATGAGAAAGGAGAGCTCTTGGGTATCAAAAGCTTCTTCAGACAATGAGAGGAAGCTCGTTATACCTTTATGAGACTTTCAGTACCTCAACACCTGCCATAACGACAACATGGGGCAGAATCCGGGTGGATTTTGAAGAGTTTAAAGCAAGCTGTAGACATAGTGAATTTATGAGCTAAGTGAAGCACTTTCTTTTACCTGATGAGGTCACAGGGGGTTGGATCAGATGACGTACAGAAGATCTTTTCAAACTTACTTGAGAAGCTTGTTTGTGTGAAGAACTGAGCATTTTGTTATCTAATTAAAATACGTGTATGCATATGTATATGTATACATACATTCCATTCTGCAGATATCTAGTGTGTAAAAGGACTTATACTGCTTCCCTACTCTGTTTTTTGTTTGGGGTTGTTTTTTTGTTGTTTTGTTGTTTGTTTTTTTATTTGTTTGTTTTTACAATAGTTTTCATCATAGATTTTATTGGGCTTGATTGAACTTTGACAAATATATATCTCAGTTTTTCAGCTATTCATTTTTTTACCTTTAAAGCATCACAGAATCAAAGAATGGCTGAGGTAGGCAGGGACCTCTGGAGATTGCCTAATCCAACTTGACTGCTCAAAGCAAGTTCAATCAGAGCAGATTGCCCAGACCTGTGTCCAGTTATGTGAGGAGTGTCTCTGCAGATGGAGACCGCACAACATCTATTGTCAACCTGTTCTTATGTTTGACCACCTTCACACTAAAAACGTATTTTCTTATCTTTCAATAAAATTTATTCTATTTTTGTTTGTGTTTATTGCATCTCCTCCTGTCACTGGATATCACTGAGAAGACTCTGGATCTGCTTTCTTTATGCCACCCTAACAGATAATTTTATAGGTGTTTATATATTAAAGAATGATTGAATTGTAAAGCTTTGTGCTTTTGCTATTTTAAAGTTTTATATTACAACTTTAAAAAGAGGGAATAAGGGAATCGGGTGGGGGTTGAAGAATATTTTTTCTTGTTTTTTGGTTTAAACAAATTATCCTGACAGGAAACTGATTCAGAAATGCAAATCAAATTCATTCAAATTCTTTTGGTTGACAGGCTAAAATGTTTTGGAGGTGAATGTGATGGGAAGTATTCTGCATATATCCTGTGTGAATTTGTGCAGAACTTCCTGCAAAATTAGATAAATATTATGTTATTTCAAATAATACATTCCAGATAGCTTTACAGATATTAAATTTTTGTCATCTTTGATAATGTGTTGTTAAGTCTTGATTTACTGTTTCTACGAAAAGTTAGTTCAAGATCAGTGATTTTATTTTTAATTAGTATTTTTAAAAAATCCGTTTGAACAGACAGGTAAGGCATTGGTATAAGTTTATAATCAATGACTGTTATACTACACACAATTGCAAAATCGTGGCTCTTCATAGAAAGTAATATTTTCTCAGAACTACTCAAGTAATGTGTAGATAACAAATATAGGGTCTGCTAGTCATTTCTGTGCTGCCAAGAGGGTGTGTGAGTTGTATTTGAGCTGGTATTTGGTTTCTCTGGAACATTTTTCGTGAAATGCTATGTAGGAATGAAGAGCCTCAAACTAAGATGCAGTAATAGGCCCACCTACTTTGTTCCTCAGATCTGCCTGAAAAGCTGTCTCAGTTCCTACGGTGAAAGTGATTGCAAAGCCCCACCATGTCTAAGCTGTGAAGTCTCCAGCACAGCTTGTATTCAATTTGACTTTCCTTAAGCACTGAGATTGGCCATTTACTGCATTCAAACCGCCCAACCTTTTGTTGGACTCTAAATCCAGAAGCCTAGGAAAACATTTGACCTTAATTGATCACCTGCTACAACTTAAGCCAGCTATTAGGCAGGAGCCCGATTCTCCTGTCCCCTTAGCAACCTTAACAAATCCAAGAAACCAAAGCAATATTTTTGGAGTGATATGCTCATGATGTTATCCTGTTACCCAAGTAAGTGGCTTCCATTAGAGCAAGGCACACAATCTCTCTTGATTTGTATGGAATTTGGATCCATACTAACATATGGAAATAATGACTTAAGTCTTAATAAGGAGTGTGGTCATTCTTTAAAACTCAAACATTAGCCTTGTTCCCTTTTAAGCTTAAGAGACAGAATATGTACATCTTACTGATACTGTCGCTCTTAGTTTTAAAAGTACTTTTATTTAGTTATATTAAATGTTCTACATGTTCTTGTAGCAACCAGCAAAATGCTATCATGCTAACATTTGTTTTGTGAGAAGATACATTTTGTAAGCAGATAGTTTAATCAGAGGAAAAAATCTCTCACGTGATAATTATTAAAATGATGGGATAAAGCGTATTGTTTGTCTAATTCTTACATTACAGGCTGGTGGCATAATTTAATCTATTCTGAATGCACAGTAAATGCAACACAGTCATTTTTAAATCATAAACCTCTTGAAAAAGCCAGGCAGAAGTCTGCTAATGTGTTGGATGATGGATCTCCTATTTACTATCGATCTCTGAATTCAGAGCCAATCCATCCTGAGCTAGCAAACATTTTTCATATATTTTTAGAAAATATTGAATGGCTTTTAATCAGTGACAAGCCTGTTTTGTCTGTTACTACTCAAAGTAGATTAGCAACAACTTACTGCATTTCACTAGAAAAAAATGAATCCTGTAGAGGCTGAATCTTGTGTGATATATCTTGAATGAACTGACTTCACATTCAGCTACCCTTGAATTAAAGGAAAGCTCAGAGTAAGCAATCCAGATGTAGTGAGAAAAGCACTGTTGGAGTTATTATGTATGGAGATCCTATACACTGCGGTTTGAGTCACTGCTGGAGGAGGAGGATTTGATTCAAGCGAACTGGCTACTGGATCATCATAGTTGGTTTCTGTATTGTGTCTCAAACAGCTTCTATTACATGCAGCTCACTACTGATGCTATTTTCTCTTTCTCAAACCACCCCATTCTGTTGACCAGTTTCCTGCATCTCACCTATCTCTATATTTTTCTTTTCAAGAAATCCTCTCTATACTAATCTAATCTCAATTTTGATGATATTAAAAGAATATCACACATCTGGCCTAACTAAAGATGGAATGTAAGTGGGTACGTAATAAGCAGCATTTAATGAATAAATATTGTAGGTTTGGAACTTTGCAAAAGCTTCCTTTTCAGAAGCTTTGCCCCCCTCTTTAAGGTTGTTACTCCCTTCTTTACACCTTAACCGTCCTTTCCTGCTAAGGCTTTGTTACTATACTCCCACAACACTCAGAAGAAACTAACAACAAAGGTCATGAATATAAGACTGTGATTTGGTTCAGTGATTAAGGACTCTAGTTTTAAGTATCTACTAACAGATATCTAGTTGTTTGGTAGCTGTTTATGTTTCTACTACAGTCAGTAGAACTTGAGGGTTGTGTAAAATCTGGTCTGTAGCACCACATGATTTTCCCTAAGAAGTCCAAAACATCCACACAGGACTGGTAGGTGAGATACATGACATACAGGAAACCTTAATCCTTCTGAAATAGGTACAGAAGGCCACACAATATATTCTAAGGCATTTCACATGCCACTAGCCTCTTGTTTTTATTTCCCTTGTTCTCAGCACAACCAGTTTATCCAAGAAAATATTCGGGGTGATTATTTCTTAGATAATGTCTACCTAATAAATTGAAGCCCTGTAACGCATTTGCAAAACAAACAAAAAGAAATAATCTCCACTAGCCTCTTTCCCAGGCTTATATAAATGACAGAAATATTTCTGTTATCCTCTTATTTTCAAGGGAAGGGTTTGTATCTGTGCATAAAAAGCAACAGACTTACTGAAGAACAAACTACAGATGCTATGTAAGAAAAGGAAATTAAGTGAAATTCTTCTGAACTTGTCTACTACATCATGTTCAATTGCAGCAGAGTATCTCTGAGACTGTATCTCAGAAGGTATTTCACTCATACTTCTTACAGTGAGACTGTCGTTCATAAAAAGTACCAATTTCAATCCCTACTTTAGTGAGGAAATCCCTTCTTCTACCAGCTCATAGTCACTTCATTATAGTACATTCAGGTAATTAATTTTTCATAATGGCCATGTACAAAGCCTATACACATTAACAGTAAGTACTTGCAGGCAGGCGAATGCGCACAGTAAATATTCTGTGTGAAGTGTTCAAGAAAGACAGTTTGTACCTTACTGATATTTTTTTCAATTCAAATTTGTTTCTAAAACAAACAAAAGAGAATAATTTTAATAATCCTGTAACTAATCTTTGAAATGTCATACTCTAATTTTTACTGTTTTTATAAATTACAGATATGCCAAATTGAGTTGATTATATATTACTTTTGTGCTCATAAATGTCATGCTCCAAAAAAACCCCTACATTTTTAACACTGACATTAAATTACATGAAAGAAATAGTACTCTTGCTGGATTGAATATTCCTCTATATCAGTTTACAGGGTAACTGTTCTCTTTCTGGTTAAATAGCTGGAGAAGAAACTTCATCCTCATCTCCCAGCTACATAACTATACAGAAAATAATGTCAGCTCATACCAACAAGCTCTTTTTTGAATCTTCCAATCAGTAGGTGCTGAAATAAAGGTTTCAACTTTAAAGGTTGCATGTAGCATAATATTCTGCGTTTTAAGTGTTTTTAATTCAATTGTCTTTTTTTCTTATCCCGATGACATATTTTTAAAATTTCCCCTTAAAAATGATTCCTGAAACACTATTCACTTGAACAGTTGTGTTGTCATAGAATGAAAACATTCTGAGTATTTAAAAGTAGTTTGCCAAACTGTAAATACAAATTTAATTTCAAAAGTCATTTAGAAAGAAAAAAATGAAATATTTTTCCTCAAATGACAAAACAGGATGTTTCAGCACTAAAACATTGGGGAATTATTGCCGCTTTCCTTTTAACATGTGGGTTATGTCCTAGCAGAAGACAGTTTACACTGCCAAACCAATTAAATAAAAAAGTTCCACCTAGACTTATCCAAAATAAACGTGAAAGTCTGTGAAGACTACAATCTAGGCAGGGTAAGAAAAATAGTTCAGATAGGGATGCCCTGAATAACAAAGGACAGTTACCTCTGCCCTGTCTCAGGGGCTGACACCACAATTTCTCTATTACTTGCGCGCAAAATAATGTGAGACTGGACTTGGTTGTTCATGCTCATTCCAACCAGAGAGTTCTCACTAGTCAGACAGTAACTTGTATCCTTTCCCCAAGACTGGTAATCTTCAGTGTCCTACAAGACTCTGCAATGTCTCTTTTGTGAAGAGCTTCTTACGAAGGAAATAATTCCATGGACTAAAGTGAGATTGTCATACACCAATTACAGACACAACACCAGGCAGGGCAGAGCTCTTGGCTCAAACAAAATAATGGCTGTATCAGCAGGGAGAGAAAAAGGTTTTCAGAATCTTGAAAGACATTAATTAAACATTTTTCCTCTTCTCATTATAAAGGTAATAGACATTTAAAGGGTTATTGAGCTCATTGCTGGACCATGACAAATAAACAAACACACAACCTTTTCCTCCATTATATGTCCTCTGTGGTGGACACTTTTTTTTTCACCCTTAGTTTAGTTATTAAAATGCTTTCTGATGGAGATAATGCAGAAGATAATTGGAAATTCCAACTGTGCGCTATCAACCTATCTATGAAGGTAGTAGAAAACACTTTACCAAAGTTCCATTACTTTCTCCTGGTTTCCTAGCTTATCCAGGATTTTTAGTCTGGATCACAGTAGAAGTACAAGCTGGAACAAGATGAAGTTTTTGAAGAACCTAATGTTACAGAAAGAATTACTATCAAACTTTAAATTATAACCCTTTGTACGTCACTGCAAGAATCATATCTATGCAAATCTTTTCCATCCTAATGAGTAATGTCACACTTTGAATAAACTTAAAATTCTGAACTGTTTCTGGGGTTGGGAAAGGGGGGGAAGAGAGAGCATGTTCTAAATTTTTTTTTCCCTCCTAAACAACAACAGCATCTAAAATGTTCACATAGGCTAAATTATAGTACCAAGTTCTTCAAAGCTGCTGTATTTGCATTCATGACATTATGATTCTGCTTAGAGTTGACATAAACAAGAAAGTGGGAAATGAAAATGTTATCAGTGTTATGAAACCTATAAAGCCATGAAAATTACCTATTAATAATTTTCTTGTAAAATATTTATGCATATAAAGTTGTTTCTCATTATATGTTCTAGATTTCATTTGACCTTTATTCTACCTCCACTCGTGTTGTTCTGGATAATTATTTCTAGGTCAGAAGTAGGTCATGAGCTATGGATTTCGGGAGCAATGGAAAGACATTTTATTTGAAAGAATAGGACATCAGGTTAATGGGAATTGCACTTGCACACTATTGCAAGAATAAACCTCTCAATTTGCTACCTGTTTCTCCTGACATCATACATTACTAAACCAATATGGATTGACATGGTCAAATGGTTTATTGTCTTGTAGCCAGTAAAGAGAGTGGTATTTGTTATTAGAACTTTTTTCTACAAGGAATGAGGCATTAACGACAAAATAATATGAGCAGAATAGAAGAACAGAGATGTGAAAGGTGATGAAAGAGCAAACAGAATACAGAGTTTAATTTAACATCTTTGCCATCATAAAATGAGATATTTGGGTCTCACAACACAACCTGATATCCCCCAATGAGAGCGTTATGAAGTGACAAAACTATGTTCTCTTCAATAATGCATAAGTTGCATTTGATCTGTGTAAAATAAGTGTTGCTGGGATATAACGTCAAAAGACAGTTTCAATGAGTTAAGAGAAAAACAATATAAAAATAGCTTCATTTGCTTTTTTGTTTTGTAATTAATTTGCAAATTCAGAATAAAATCTTTTGTTAGCTGGATATTTTCAAAGTTCAGTCTGCTGAAAAAGCGCAGCAAATAATAGCCATTATGCCTGGAATACACTACAGGTTAATTCGTTACAGGTTACAGGTTCTGAACTTTGCTCTTTAAGTGATGCAATGTTTTGCAATGTTCAGAGAATTAACAGATGTCAGATCATGAAATAAATTATGCTTATGTCATCCAAGTAGAAGCTGTGACTTGGCAATAGACAAGTAAATATATTTTAACATATTAATAAATAGGTAAGTCCATTTGTTCAGATAAAATTTACACCAAATCTAAGAAAATTATAAAGACAAATTAGTTTCTGTATTCTGCTCCTACTTTGCCTGTTCTCACAAAAATTTTTATTGCCTTAAATGAGTCATTCTGTGAGTGCTACATGCAAAGAGGACATAGATAATTCTATTAGATTTTTCCTTTTTTTTTTTTTTCCTCATTAAAATTAATTTTAAGGAGCTGCTCACTATATACAGAAGTTTCAGTACAGCCCACAATGACAGCTGATCACAAACACTCCCATTCTCGCCTTCAAAACTAAGACTTTCCATGGTAGTCAAAAAAGTGAAAAACGACTCACAGATCTCAGAAAAATTAATTCTTTTGAATGGGTCATGGGATCTGGATTGTTTTTCCTTTCCATGGAGGTAATATCTCCTGGTAAAACTAACCTAATGAAGTCCAACTTGAAAAAAGAAATGGAAAGCCATGTGAGATTGTTTGCTACTGATCACCTCTCACAAATAGTTTTTTTTTACAAAAAGCATAAACTGAAAAATACATAAATCTATTTTTTTATAATTTAGTTTTCCAAATATTACTTTTGTAATACTTATTATATAACTGCATTTGACCATATCAACCCACACTGGTCTGATAATCTATGATCTAAGGACAGCCAGTTAGCAGACTAAGGGCTTTATTCTTGCAATAGCGTGGACGTGCAGCACCCATTAACCCTACCAAATGTTGTCTAAAAAAAAAGCATGTCAATTGCTGAAAATTCCCCCTAAAATCTTAATGAGAAACAAAATGAACAAAGTGAAAAACAATATGATTGCAGTTATAGTTGTTATTCTATGAACAAAAAATACTATTGCAAAACTGAATCATTGGAAAGCACAGACACATACAATGAGACCTCACAATCAAGTTTTCTTTCTTTTTAGCATTTGTATTACTGTCTCTGCATTTCACAATATAATTTAATTTTTATGTACAAAATTTCCTGAAGGGCATAAATGCATTTCAGCTTGATGCAGTGGTAATTCAGTTTTAAACCATGCATAAAAACTCAATAAACAGCAAAATACTAATAAGTTGTATATGGGCTGTGACCTTTCCTAGACATTTTTCCATATTTTTTAAACAGTTAAGAAACACTCACTGAAATAAGTTGAGAGAATCTTAGTTTACTGCTTACTTTAGAAGAATGAATGTTTATCAAATGGACTTGAATTGATAATAATATGATAGTTCATGCTTGAGAAGCCTCACAATTGCCAATATGAGGAACTGGGTATTTTCTCACTGGTGTAATCATGTGGAGAGTGGATTGCATTTACACTTGCATGACCTTGAAAACAATTTCACAGACCAATGTCAAAAACATTTTAAAAAAAAAAATATTGCTGCTGCTGTGAAGCATGCAGACTAGACAAATAAAAATAAAATTAAAAAAAAAAAACACAGTAAATTAAACAGTTGTGCTCTTTTTATTTGTTTTCAGTGTTTTAGGCCAAAGCAAGCCCCATAATTATAATTTCAAATATAGTTTTTGCAAGACGTTTTACAAAAAAAGACTTAGCATTATTGATTTCTTATATATTGTAAACCATAATTTGAATTGTTAATATTTTTTAAGTGTACATTTAAATATTCATTGAGATTCCTTGATTCCATGATCCTAACTTGCAAAGATCCTACATTTGATTTGCAAGCTGTGGTTGCATGTTGGATATTTTCAGTAGCTTTGACTTCTTTGTTGCACTATATATTCCTAAATTTGCAAGAATATATTTTTTCTTTATTTCATTGCATTTTTCTCTTCAATGTATTCTATATCTGCATATTTTTGTCATTCTATGTGCATTTTCCGCCTACATTGCATAGATATTAATACAAATGTTGCGAATTACAATTTTTTTCTTTCCTTCTTAGAATCAGCATTTGTCTATGCTATATTTATTGATCTGTTACTCAGCAGTGTCTTCCTTTGAAGAAGACCCAAAGAGGTCTTTATTTTCCCTCTGTTTATACTTCTGTCCATACTTCAACATTATTGTGATGCTGTCCAGAATTTTGAAATATTTATTGCAACTAGAACTAGGAGGAGGTTATACGCTCCATGAAAAAAAATAAGTCTTGCTTCCTGACAGTGTGAACAAGAAGGCTACGTGTGCTTTTAAAATGGAAGAAAACAACATGGGTTTACATGCAGCTACAAATTTCCCAAGCCCTACAGCCCTATCATATTCATATTCATATTTGGATTTCACCTATTTTTTGTTGTTTATTAACTGAATTTCTGATTTTACCTGTTTACATTGGAGCCATGATAGTTTTTTTCATCTATATGTAATTACATCTCTATGTAATTCATATTTTTTCAGATATTTTTGTGACCTTATTGTCATATTTATTCAAACTATAAACACTTTGCTTGGCTGTAGAAATGCTCCACTGTGTTTTAAAATTGAATGGATTATCATAGGACTAAATAAATGTTCTTGATTCAAAATGGGGATCGGAGTTATCGGCCTGTTTAAGATTTGCCAGTTTTGGACAAGTCCCTAAAGCAGGTCAGTGCTTCCCAATTATATCACCATTTAGTGGGAAACACTCTGAGAAATATCAATCTACTTTTCAATCATGTTACAGCACAGTCTGCTATAGTTACAGTTTATAATGATTTATTAATGCAGTCTGGTTTTGGTTGCTCAAGCATTTTCATTTTCCTTGATCTGAATGCTGTCTTTGACACTGTCGATTATAACAGTCTGCTTGATCATTTATGAAATTATGTAGGATAAACTGGCACTACTTTGAATTGGTGTCAATCTTATTTATCAAACACGCCTCCATCTGTGTCATTACATATTAGCTTTTTTTCTGCAATACCTAGGCACATTGTCAAGTTCCTCAGTTTTTTACACAAGCTTGTTTTTACTTGGTACAGTATTTCTTTTAGGTAACTAACTCCATTCGTCATTAAGATATCTATTCCTTCATATAAGGTCATCAAGGATATGGAATATCAGCTTTATACAGCTGCAGAAAAAAACCCCACCAAACACTAGAAGGAACATATATATTTTCTGAACAGAGATACACACACAGAGAAACATGTATGTTTGTTCTGGGGAAGTAGTAAAAATATTCATCTTTAGATGAAGTTAATCAGTAGAATATTAGGGCTCTGGAAAATGCCAAATCTGTAAAAGAGACTTAAAAAGGGAAAATTATGAGAGTTTACACAATTCTAAACCTACTTATGTAATTCTGGATATTTTTCATTGCAGATACAATTACCGACAATTAAGACAAACTGAATTAAGGAAAAAAATTCTATAGAAATATGTGAGACAGTACACAGCAATCATCAAGTTTCACTTACTATCATGGTGTTTATTTGTCTGTAGAAAACTGATTGTATTCCTTCAACTTGGTTTATATCTAGTATCTGCACTGATTTTAATTCAAGATGCACATTTACTTCAGTGTTAATATTAACAGTTGATGCCTGGCGCATATCCTGGATGTAACACATGATTTCTCTCACTGTTCCTCTTGAACAGCGAAATGTTTAGGACACTCCAGATATTTATTTTCAGATGGCAGGTTTTTCTCTCTGTGAAACTGTCATATGTTAATGGGGAAAATTTCTTTTGTACTCAAGACACGAGCTGTCACCTAAGAAATGCATTTGCCTGGTTCCAGTTTAAGACTTTCATACTTCTGAGTTGCAGTGGAACACACAAACAAAACACTACACTGAGCCGAAATGTGCAGAATAACCAAGATAACTCCAAGTTGCTTTGACACCATGGTAACTATGTCTTGGGTCTACCCTAATAACTTTGCCTGGCACAAGGTTATCAGCTATAGATGCTTAGAAAAATTTTAATGATACTGCTTAGACCACCAAAGGTCCTAATGTAGACATTGCAATTCCTAACAGAAAAAAAAAGTACTTTTCCCATACAGCTTATTTTGTGTGGGGAGCTGGTATATACTACATCACAAGAGACATATTTTTATCAGTAAAAGCTTTGTCTATATTTAGAGCTTTTGCTGAGATAGATGTGTTAGCAACCCTTCTCTAGTTTAGACTAGCCCTGAGCAGTATGAAGCAATTAAAGATAATCCTGAGCGTGCCTTGAAAGGATACTGTTTTCTGCATCTCTTTTGTTCATGATTTTCAGGTGTGTGCTTTTCTTTACCACCCCTGCAGATTGCATAATATAGATCGCATACTGATAATGCAGGCTGTTATCTGTAGGTGTTCCTAAATAATGAATAGTCCACTGTAACAGCTTTCCTTGCAAATAACTAGCAAAAGCCAGCTTCAGTCTGGCTTTTTGAACAAAAAAAATTTATAACAAGAGAAGTTTACCTCAAGGCTTTTAAATCCATTCTTGAGCACCTAAGGGTGCCTTTCAAATCCCATTCATTTCAACTTCTAAATTATATTTAGTCCAAAAATGGCCATCTATCTTTAGGCTAGATGGTGCCTGGACAAGCACAAATGCTTGTCCTGAAGCTACAAGAATTTCACCCAACATTCCAGTCCCTATAGAATCAAATCTAGGCACAACATTCTCTAAATGTCTGTATTTTACATATCCGCATGTGAGAGGTAAAAAAAGGCTGGATTATAACACACAAGGAATCATGTTTTACCCTCTTGAGAGTGTGTCTCCATCACGTTGTAATAATATTCATGTCTGATCACACCTTCGTCTGAGAATTACTATGAGAAACCTATGCAATGTGCTGGTTTAGCAAGGGTTCTGGGTTTCTTCTCAGCTTTAATTTGCTTTAGCTACTTTTTCAGCAGACACTCCCTTTCTGTTACAGGCACCACTATGTACACAGTAAGACAAATCTCAGAACAGGGGGGAACATGCACTTGTGTTTAGTAATGCATTTTCGCCATAACTCTAATTCACTGCTTTTTCCTTTGTTTCATCAGCATGGCTCATGGGGTTTCTTTCAGCTACCTAATTGCTGGAAAAGCTGCACTCATTGTTCCGCTCTGTCCTTCAGTTTAAACTAGGTTGAAACTTTTTTGAATCCCCGATGTGTAATTGATCCATATCTAGCATTTTTCTTAATGAAAATCTTAAGATTTTCCTTACTGAAGTCATGCTCACATTGACTCAAATACTGTGAAGAATTCTGGAAAACTGGGAGGAGTGGAGTCTAGACGATAGTTTGCACAACTGGCAAGTGAAGACCAGAATCACTGCAACCTTTATTTTACTATCAGAGGCAGAGTCACTGATGTACATTAATGATTATGGCATAACTGTTTTTTTTTCCCTTATTTGTCTTTCTTTCTATTACTTTGATTCTGAGAAGATATCCGTAGGAACATACAGAAGGACAGAATGTCCTTTTTTTTTTTTCTTCTTTTTTTTGCCACAGTCTTGCCTCTGTCTACCAAAGGGATTATTCCAATATATCACTAGTCACCTTGGAATTAATTTAAAAGTTCTTCCTCGGTGATCTTAAGGGATTTCAGCATACTTAATCTATTGGTCCTTTTCTCTGCTATTCTTAGCTGACTCATTTAAAAACACAAGCCACAAGAACAGCCCTTTCCACCACTCTTGTTTATAAAAGAAAGTGTTGCAAATTGTTCTCTTTTTTCCCAAAAATAAACAGCTTTAACACAAGCACAAGTGGTGTGGTGTATTAAGAGGAAAGGAAATGAAAGTATAAAAGAAATAAACATTAAAAATCTACAAGCTCATAAAATAAAATCAAAATGAAATATCAGAAAAAGAAATCAAAATGTCAGTATTTTTATTATATAGAAGTTTCATTCCATGTTAAAAACTCTGTAAAGAATAAAACCTAGCATATAAAGTATGGCATTTCAGTCTAGAAACTAATTCATATATATATATATATATTGGGAAAAGGTAATTTGTGGTGCTTTTTTTAATATTATATGCTTGAATGAAATACAGTGTCAAAAATTGGAACAATTTCAGTCTATGATTTCAAGAAGTTAGATAAATATTAGCAGAAAAACTATCTGTAAGAAGAAACTTACTTTGTTAAAATTCAGGCTTTCTTAATAAGTTTTGAGTTATACATGTTTCTACATGTATATTCTAGTATAACTTACTACATTTGCTATTATTGTTGTTGTATCTCAGCTTTAGAATCATATAATCATAGAATAGTTGGGGTTGGAAGGGACCTTTAAAGATCATCTGATCCAACATCCTCTACAATGAGCAGGGACATCTTTAGATCAGGTTGCTCAGAGCCCAAACCAGCTTGACCTTGAATGTTTCCATGGTGTCATAGTTTCATTTGGGAAAGAGTTAATTATAGAAGCTGGCGTAATGCCGTGCTTTGAATTTGGGATGAGAAATACTTTTGATAGCACACTGGTGCTTTCAGTTACTACTAAACTCTCAAAGCCTTTTCTGCTCCTCAGACCTCGCCACCGTCAAGGGCTGGGAGTGCACACAAAATTGGAAGACACAGCCAGGACCAATGACGCCAACTGACAAAAGGTCTATTCCATACCATATGATATTGTGCTTCAGTATACAAAGCTGGGGGAAGAAGAAGGATCAGGGAGAATGTTCAGCATGATGGTGTTTGTCTTCCAAGTAACTGTTATACATGATGGAGCTCTGCTTTTCTGGAAATGTCTGAACAGCTGTCTGACAATGGGAAGCAGTGAATTAGTTTCTTGGTTGCTTTGCTTGAGTGTGTGGCTTTTGCTCTGCCTATTAAACTGTCTTTATCTCAATCCATAAGTTTTACTCTTCTGATACTCTTGCTTATTCCAGCTGGGGAAGTGAGATGCACGGTTCTAGTTTCTGACTGAGGTGAAACCTCAAACACAGGGATGGATCATCTGACACCTCTCTGGGAAACATGTTCCAGTGTTTCACCACACTCATTGTAAACAATTTCTTCCTTAGATCTAGGCTAAATCTACCTCTTTTAGTTTAAAACCGTGAGGATCTGTTCCACGATCTTCCCATTCACAGAGGTGAGGCTGACAGGTCAGTAGTTCCCAGGGTCCTCCTTTCTTCCCTTTTTAAAAATAGGTGCAATGCTTCCCTTTTTCCAGTCATCAGGGGCTTCCCCTTACTGCTATAACTTTTCAAATCTTGGAGAGTTGCTCAGCAACTACATCAGCCAATTCCCTCAGGAGTCTGAGATGCATGTCATCAGGTCCCATAAACTTCTCTATGTTCAAGTTCCTCAGGTGGTCATGCACCTGACTTCCTCTTACAGTGGGAGAGATTTTGCTTCCCTCACCCCTGTCTTTGCTGTCCATCCACTCAAGAGGTGTGAGAAGAGAAATTGCCAGTGAAGTTTTTGAGTACTTTAGCTGCCTTCTCACCCATTGTTACTTTGTTATTAGCATTTTGTCAGTCTTGCTTGTCAGGAGATATACCCTTTCTTTGACTTTCCTTTTCTGACTGACATATCTGCAGAAGTGCTTCCTATTATTCTTTGCATCCCTTGCCAAGTTCAGCTCCGGCTGTGTCTTGGCCTTCCTTACCCCATCCCTGCACAATCAGGCAGTGTCTGTACTGTCTTCCTGGGATACAAATCCTTGCTTCCACTGCCTGCTCATTTCCCTCTTGCCCTTTAGTTTGACTCAGTCTTGCCAGTCTCTTCCCTTCCCTTCTTGGTTTCTTACATCTCTGAGTTACTCTTACACTTAGGCTACTCTAACTATGCTATACAATTAGTTTTCTGCTTACAGTTAAAGGTAGTATGTGTATGTATGTATGTATATATAAGTGTGTGTACCCACATGATTGCGTGTATAAATATACTATAAAAGTATAATTTTAAAATGACAATATAGTCTCACTTTAACTCCTCATTCTTTGCTAATAATCTTGCATTTGACTCCCGTATTCTTGAAGAGAACATAGGATATCAGAAAATGTGCTGATATGTTATGAACAGAGCCATCACGTCTCACATGATGAGCACAAGACTCAGACACGTGGCATTTGGTTTGCACCTTCTCACAGCAACACTTCTGTACCATACGTTTTTACAGTGGAAAAACAGATCGTTTGTCATACTTTGTGATCCCACATGCCAATCACAACTGCATGCCCTAGCTGTGATCTGTCAAACAGTTATGCCTGTCACATGGGGGTCAGAAGAAGGAGAAATACCTCGCTGCTATGCTTCAGCTAGAGGAAAGAGGGAAGGAGATTAACATAGCAGAGCAGACTCAAAGGAACTTGACTCCAAGGTAACATTACCCATCTGGAAGCTAGTGTTATAACACTGGTTCACCACATGAATGTACTGAAGACAAAGAAATTTTAGTGGCCACTGAAACAGACTGTACTTCCATACAATCTTTTAAAACAGAGCTACCAAGCAAAATAGTTATGCAGGTACACTACCTTTGAAAGAAGGTTAAATTTTTTGTTGTTGGAATGCCACAGAAGTTTCGATATGCTGATGATTTTGCTGAAGCAGAAATGTAAGCAAGGAATTCAGCTTTCTGCAGAATATTAGTAGTGCGGTTTACTGTGCAGACTCATACATAGTAGTTAGCATAAGTACACATTCATTGCTACCATTCCTTGGAGAAGAGCAATATTGCTGGTCAATGTGGCAGCCAGAGTTCACAGAGAAGCAGAATTCACATACAAAATTTCCTCTGCCCACAAAAAAAAAAAAAAGTAGTAGTAACATATATAATCATAAAATGTCTGACTATATTCCTGGTCTTATGTTTTGCCAATAAACATTTCCTGCCTTTCCTCTCCAGCTTTATATGTAAATAACACTGTTTTCTTTTTGATCAACAACGCTTCCCTGGCTCCAAAATTTTCATCTGAATGGTTTGAAAAACTGTTAACCTACTTAGTGATCAATATAATCTACTCTTTGCCATATATGAAACTATCAGTCACTTCACATTGATTCGTCTGTTCTTTAATGTATACATACAGGAAAAAAAAATGGAGAATGAAGACATAGCTTTAAAAAAAAATGTATCTTTTAAAGGAATTAAGAAAACACTTCTCAAACAGCAAACTGTTTCTATACAAGCCTCGATATAGGACAGTCCAGGAAGTCACAAATTCTTTGTTAAATGATTATTCCTGTGCTCTTGACTGTTCAGAAGGGTTAGGTGAATTGTAAGGAATTCAAAATGAGGATTTAAACTGCTGAGTTTGTTAAATTTGCAGTGAATTTTTCAGAAGAGTTTATGTGATCAGAGAGAACAAATGCTGTTGAAAATCCAAATAATCCAAATTATTTGTTTAAAATAATGTAGAGGTGTTGTGATGTTTCTCAGTAAAAAATCTAGAATATAGACAGACATGTAAGAGAATAAAAACTAGAATGGGAAGAAAGATTCCCAGCTGTAGATAGGTCCAGTATTCCTGTATTGTTATGAAATATAAATGATTCTATAGATGAAAATGTAGAATTAAAAAGACACCAGAATGCCAAAGAAAAGTGTGCATGTTTTGTGTTTTGCTTGTCTGCACTTATGAACTTAAAAATCTGCAGTGTTTTAGTGGGTCCTGCTGGTAGCATTTTTGATAATTCTACTTACACACTTCTAGTTGTTGACCTGTCCCTTAGTTATTGACATTTTTTGAACCATAACCACTAAATTAATCCTGTAAATAAATACCTGGTTAGTTTATAAATTCTCTATTGCCACTTATAATTTGTTTGTACAGTGCTTATCACCATGAGCCTTTATTGGGTGTTATTATAATCTGTGTAATATAGTAGTCGTAATTTAATGAATTAGTATTTCCTATAAAAGGAAATAAAATTGATAAGGTGTGACATCTTCTACAACGGATTTTCTTGCAAGTAATGTGAAATTTTCTTGCAGGTCAGAACTACAACATGATGTCCATGTACCTCAAGGTGACAAACAGCAGACCTTCACAAATAGCTCTCTTCTGTCTGCATCAGATAAAGATTCCTTGTCATTCCCACAACTTATCTCAGCTTTGCCTGTATTTTCCTGGTCACATACAGTCCTAACCTATACTTTCCCTGAGTTTTTCTGAGCTTCTTTTTCCCAGCTTGTTCCCATGCCTGCCATTATTTTTCTTCACCACTGCATTGCCACATTCCCATCCCTTGCTTCACATCAACATGTTTCCCTGGAATTTCTTTTGCTGTTTACCAGGATCAAGCCTTATGGATTCTCTTGCCCACATTCCACCCTAACATGTTCAGCACTTTAGTTTTATCTCCCCGCATTCCCAAACTACATAGTTCTTTGCATGAATTTATTATTCATTTTTGGTTTGACTACTTGCTACGTTTTACTCAGAAGATGAACATTGTATAATCACGTATCTTGACACACTATTGTCAATTCTTCCAAGGCAGGTGAGGAATAAGGATTATTTATATTAATATTCTTCCACTTTTAAAGACTCACGTCATAGCAACTGTGGTGGGAATATATGAAAATGTGTAGTGCGTTTCCTCCCTGATGGCATTCTTGATTGAGAAACTTTTATGATCCAAACTCAAGTGTAGAAAGCTCTCCAAGAAACCGCTTAACAGTAATTCTTTCTGAAGATGACTAGAATTTTACCATTATTTTTTTTCAGAAAGAGTGGGATCAAACTAAGATAATCCCCAAACTGTTTTTTACAATAGTCCAGAAAAATTGGAAAGATTCTTATGCAGAAAAAATACTTACCTTTTCATATATTAAGATTGATGTCTAATATGCAATAAAGTGAGCTGAATCAAAGAGAGAGTCTACAATTTAAAAAAAGCTTCTTATTTAAAATTCTAGGATAACTTTTTAATAATGCAAGTGGTGTTGTTAATAAAAACATTGGATTTATAGCTCTGTTTTTCATATTGTTTATAAATAAGTCACTTTGTAAATCAAGGCATTCTTTTACAAGGAAAATTTGTCAGTTTTTGTTTGGTTGGTTTGGGTTTTTTTGGTAACGTATCCTTCTGTAAATTTTCTTATATTTTATAAGCACTTCCTGACTCAAGGCACTATGGAAAAACTGAGACTTTTAGTTAACTGAGACCATTTCAGAATGGAAATTTCCAGAAAGACATGATTTCCCTTTGGAGGTGTTTAAAATTAATACCTTTCGAACTATGGCAGTGGATTTTAATTAAGCTAGCATTAGTCCTCATGTCAAGAGGAAAAATCACTGTAAAGCTTTCTCTCTTGGCCTTTGAAGTCAAGGTCTTTAACCTTAGCATAAAGAGACACTTTAAACAAGACTGGAATGATGGGATATCAATTCTGCTGAAAACAAGGAGGAGATCGTATCTGACTTAAGCTTATTTGCCATAAAATCTACTTTGTTGCTTGTCCATCCATCTAAACGAAGACGTTTGACTGAGTCTTTATTTGACTGCCTCTGCTACCCAGGTTCCAAACCACTGAGTTTGTCAGCTAGGTATTTGCAGTGGGACTGGAAACAGCTATGGGATCATTTCCTTTATTCTTTTAAATATGAAATAGGAAAGTTTGAAAATAGTTGAACATGTCTTGTTTTTCGGTTACCTTTCACATTCACATGCAGAATTTACTTTCATGATATGACTGTTCTATCTTCTCACGCGTTTCAGTAGTCAACAGTAAAAAAGGCCCAGTTAATTCCTGGTATGAAATTTTGCATGCCAACAAACCAGAGAACTGCTGCTTTCATGAAAGCCAATAGCTTGACTGAAATGGATATGAATTTCTAGAATGGAATGATTTAATGTTTGCCAATTAATACATTTATTTTTCCATTTGGATGCTTTGTGTCTAAAAATAATTACTGTAGGCAATTCAGATCTGTTTTATTTTAACATAAACTCATACTGTGCTTTGGGCTATATTTTTCTAGGTCTCATATTCAGATGTGGTTTCATCCTCATAACATTTGCAATCAGTGCAGATTGTAAATCAATGATCAATGATCAATGCAGAGACAGCATTTTCAAATCTTCTTCGGAAGAACTTCAAGAGGTATTATCAAAGATAATTTACACATTTGTCATTGCTTTATCATGCTGCCGGTAACTACAACTGAAAGACAACAGCGGAGTATACAGATCTAGGTTCAACTCCCATTGCAGCACTCACTTTCTCCTGTGCCATGATTTTCTATTTAGAATGCAATTTTTTTTTTTTTTTTTTTTTTTTTTTTTTTTTTTTAATTAAAATGATAATATTCCAGCCATATTCCTTTGAGAAGAGCTTATTCNTTTTACATCTGTAAATTCCTCTATAAATAGATAATAACAAGTTGTATAACAAACATTTGATACAAGAAGCCTGATGATGGCTGGACTTCTGCAGTGGAAAATGAGGTCAAATACAAGTTCTGGGCTAAAAACTCAAAGCTCACATAAAAGGGTATTATATTTAAAAAGAAAAGAAAAAGAAAAACAAACAAACAAACAAACAAAAAATCTTCCCGATATTCTTATGCATTTATGAAATCTAATAGGAGCTTGGAAAATGAACTGAATAATAGGAAAAAATCAAAGAAAAGTCAAAGATAAATATCAGGAGTTCTTAAAATTTTGTGTACTAGAACAAAAGAAAAAGATAATAACCTTCACAAGCATTTATATCTTCTGTTACGTATCTATGTAGGCATGAATTAAAGACGGAGCTGAAATTCCCTGAGGAAATAAATCAATGAAGAACTGACAAGCAGTAACAACTGAATTCTATCACCGCTGTAAGGTACGTACCTCATATTCAAGAAACTTAGGGCAAAAAGATTTCACTCCTCAAAAATTATGTAATTCATCCAAAGGAAAAAAAAAAAAAAAAACAAAACAAAACAAGTTTTCAAATATGAATCACCACTTAATGAATACAGAAATTTGGAACAAATAAAAGAAACTTCATATCAAAGAGGAACCATTATCACAAGAGTACAATGTCTGAAGAAATCAGTAAAAAGCACTATAATTTTTCAAGTAGAGGCTACCATGACTCCTGGGTTTCAGTGCGTTACATAAAATCTTTTATAAGCAACAGTGACTGCTAATGTTGCTATTGAAAATTATTTTTAATGAGTCTTGAAATGTTAGTTTACATCAGTGTCTTATGTTATTTATTAACTACGGTAAAACAGACTGAAATGTAATTTGAATTTAAGTTTCATTAATGTTTTCTGTCAATACAATTTCTTTAACAAGCTGGTGAGTTATAGGGGACAATAAGGTTTTAAAAAAATGATACTGTTGTGGCCTATCTCCATAATTGCATTAAAATTTACTGCTACTAAGTCAATTTCTCAGATTACTGAACTTGTAAATTGATAGAAAAAGTTCTTTAAGATAAACTAAGCAAAATCATATACAATTTTCTGACAACAAAGCATTTTTATTGCCTATAATAATTAAACAAAATCAATATATCAGCTATAAACATAATCATCTCACCTTACCTTCCTCTGACTGGTATTTAAATTCAGATGGTTGTTTTATTTTTTTGTTTGGTTGGTTATATAAAAAAAAAAGTAGGATCTTATTAAAAAAAAATAATAATAATCAAAAAGTCTCAAGCCAAACAAAAAGCATCGTAATATCCTGTATTTTTACCAACAGGCAAGTAATAAACTAGCAAGATCAAATGGAAAATTTCAATGAGGTTTTTCAATCCAGAAAATATTTTGCAGAAATAACAAATCAGATACTACTGAAGCTAGCAATTAGGAGCATTTCGGAAAAGCAAATCTTATTATTATAGGATATGCAGTGGATTTCAATCATCCAATAGTTAGGGGGTGGGGGGGGGGAGAGAGAAGCTTTTTTCTTTTTTTTTTTTCCTGCCTCAGTGAATCAAACGTTAGAAGTCTGCAAAAGAGTTAAAAGAGTTCAAGGTGCTCATGGATTAATAGACATTAAAAGGGCAGTAAAGCCAGTTAGGGGAGATAAACACATTGCCATATACCTAATAGATTATTTTTTCTTCTTTTTTCTTTCTTTTTATTTATTTATTTATTTAATCTCAACAACACATAACGTGGGAAAACATTGAGGGCTCAATTCAGTTGCCTAAATGTAGTTATCTGATGCCTGAGGGTATTCAGGAAAAATACAAAGGCCTGGAAGGTAGGAAGCTGGACTGCATGAGGGTACAGCCCTTCCACAGAGGTAGCTGGAGGCCAGGGCAGATTGGCAAGGGTCTGGGCACAGCACAGAATTTTCTGTTTTGGCAACTGACTCAATGGCACCACATTCCTGCTCCTTACTGTTGTTAAAGTTACTGTAAGAGGTTTTGGTGCGAAACATCAGATGGACCTATGGTATACTGATCATCTGTCATGAACTCAAAATCCATTCTGCCACTGTTTTATTCTGAGGAGGACAATTTCAGGAAATCTTGCATTGGATAAAAGTAGATAAATTATTTATTAGCAAAACTGGAATATTTTTCTGTCACACTGTATGATCAGGTGAACCAGACAGTCTGAAACAATGTATCTTGAATATAGGAAATTAGTTATAGATCATTTTTGGATAAAATTAAACATCTTTTCTTGTTTCTTTTCTCTTAAGTATTACAAAATGTGACTAAAAGCTGGGGAACAAAGACCAAAGAAAGGATTCCAGTGTCAAAGACTACCTTGACTGAAACCTGGATGCAGTCCTGAGTAATGTGCTCTAGGCAATCTTGCTTTAGCAGGGGAGTTGGACTAGATGATCTCTAGAGGTCCCTTCCAGCTCCGACAACTCCGTGATTCCATGAAACATGTTTTCTATTCCCTGGCAATTTCTGTTTCAGAGTTTCTAAAATAAACAGCAAATAGATAAAAAGGTGGACAAGTCTGCTCATGAAACTAAAGTAAACTCTAAAATGTCTTAACACTGTTAAATAAATACAATGGTTAAGTTACTAGAAAAAACCTAACAAACAAACCCAAACCTGAAGAGTGTCTAAAACTTAAATCACATTGTGTTAAAATTCAGTGCTGGTTGGATAGAAAATAAGAAAAGACAAATACTAGCAGTTCTATGACCTTTTCTAATGTATTACAACACTGCTCAGATTATAGTTTAGCCTGAGAGATGCAACTGTGAGTGTTCCAAATATTTTTCTCAGCATCCATTAAATTTTTTTTTTTTTTTTTCAGATAAGTTTTAGGGTTTAGTTTTTGGGTTTGTTTTTTTGCTGTTGCTGTTTTGGTGGAGATTTGGTTTTGCTTGGTTGGTTTTTATTTTGTTCAGTGGAAGATGTTGCTGGAAGCTTGGGGAAAATATGCACTGGTAATACTTTGTTCACCTTCCCCAGTAATGTTGCTTTCCATCACAGAAGCGTGAGAAAATAAGTGAAGACATTTTTAATAGGCTTTTGTCCCACAGTCACTTTCTCACTTACAATCACTAAATATTTGTCACTAGTTTTATTTTCTTTCATATTACATCGGTTTCTAAATATAATTAAAGGAAAAAAAAAATGTGTCTCAAAACTTAATTCTTAGGTTAGTGACTACTTTAAAATAACATAAAGTGGTTGCTATTAAAATGTAATTCAGCTTTCAATAGACCACTTGTGCCTGACACCTAATTTTTTTGTTGCTGTCTTGGATAGTTTCTAGAAACAGTCCCCAGTGTAGATCCGTCCTTGGACTGAAGCACAGAAAGGAAAAGCTGAAAAATGAGCAACAGGAACAGCTTGCTGATGAAGTTGAATGAAGAGCTACTAATGATATTGATGACATAACTAATTACTTAGCAGGCAGAATTCAAAATGAGAATTAATTTGTCATCATGATATCATCAATCAGCTTTTTATTGCCTTGGGTAATAACTTTGTGCTTGCTTGGTGCAGTATAAACTTCGCTATATAACTCTGTTTTATACATCTATAATTCCTAATTTTTACCTTTTAAAGTTTTACTCTTCTAGGTGTTACACTGTGGTTTTAACAGCATCCTATTTCAAAGGTTTGGTATTTTATGATCAAATCAGATAATGACTTGAAAGACTACATAATCTCTACCTCTCAAAACAAGCAAATGTTCAACAGATTATTTTTAAAGGATAATAGTCTAAAGTCACATCATCCCTGATGCAAAAGTAAGTAAGGAAGTACATTCGAAGTCGATACTTAAAACGATTCAGATAGATTCCTAGACAGATATTTTAATTAAAAATTTAGAGTGAAGATATGCAAGTTCTTCTAATTTGGGGATGCAGGATCCAAAGTCGTAGTTCCTGAGTGCCTGAGCAGAGGCAACCTCTTTGGCACTGGTTTAAGAAAATCAGTCTTTTCAAACAATCCAGTATTCCTAATCCTTCAGTTTGTGAACCAGTATCATGGTCTCAAGAGCCTGGAAGCTCTATTATCTCTTCCAAACACCTGAGATTTCTGGCTGAGTCATCCAGTCGGAGAAGGAGCTGGCCAGACTTTGCCAGCTGTGCACTCCAAGATTTTTCTCTGTCCTGGCCAACTTGGCATCTTTGTCTTTTTCATCTCCTTTCTGGATTCTTGAATTCCTGCTTTGGTTTTCACAGGGACACTTTCCATTTTTGTGAGCATATGCTGTGATCTTTAGCGTTTTGCTCTGGAATAAGTCAAGTGTATCTGCTGACTAACAAGTGAACGTCTAATTGTCCCCCTGGAAGTCCACAGACCTGTCAACGGCTCACCCTGCCAGGCCTGTGTCTTGGCGGTGGGGATTAACCTGAGAGTCACCCAGGGTCTCAATGGTAAATACTGTCACCACAAGGATCTGCTAACCAGCTGCAATTAGACAAGGAGCTACTGACACGAATCACCAAATATATTGTCTTTTAATATGTTTATGGTACTATAGTCTAGTAATATATGCAGCTTGGAGGTACCCTAGAACTCATTAAACAATTTAATGGATGATCTGGCAGTTGCAAAGGTTTTCTGTGAGAATTTGCGTTAAAGAAAACATGATAATTTGAGGCTATACCATTATGCCATCTCATTTGCACTGTTTTTCATCATTTTGATTCATGTCTAGATTATGATTAACAAATAAAAGGAATAAGGGATAAAATGCAAAAACTACAGTCTGTGGATGTTCTTGCTCTCCTAGTTTGTTCACCTACAGAGAAAAAAACATAAAACAGAGGCAGAAAGATGTGTTAATAGTGTTAATACTTTTTTTCAGTCTTATAATGTTTGTTAGAATATAGATTTATTTATTTCCTCTCTATATAATTTATTCTAGAACATAGGGATGAAGAAGGCTTTATTTAGTTAACTATCACAATCAAGAAAAAGCTATTTATGTATCGTCTAGTCAAAAACAGAGGAAAGCTTAGAAATTATTTCAATATCTAAAAGCATTCCCCTATTAAGCAAATTCAGGAGAATTCAGGAGTTCCACTTCAGTGAGTTTATAATTGTGTCATGGATTACAGGAAGGTCATTAGTTTCTCCAGAACCCTTTGAAGTACATGTGTAGCTTGTCAGAAAATCTCCGCAGAGCTGACTTTCATTTGTTTATCTACAGTGTTTCACATGAAGTGACATTTCACAGAAGCTGAAACCTTTTATATTTCTTCTGTTTAAAAATGTTGGATAGATTCAAAAATAAATATATAAATATTGCAATAATTAGGTATGTTTCAAAAAATTAATAGTCATTAAGGAGGTAATCCCCAGGATAGTTTTACAAGTTTTAGGGTATATCACAGAGAGAATTCTTAAAGCACTCCACACTTGCACAGTCTCCAACTCTATGAAAATGGAAGAGACTTAAGTGGATTTTATCTCTTTCTTCAACAGTCTGACTCCTTTCAATAATTGCTGTGGGTAGAATTCAGACTATATTACTATATGTCCTCTGAAAATATGACTTCAGGAAGCTCCTACGGAGTAAAATAGAAAATGGCATCCCAAGCCTCATCAGAATCATGTATGGAAATGACTTTTATAGAGTTCTCCCAGAGGAAAGGATTGTATCTTAAAACAGCAAATGTATCATTGTAAGTCTAAACTGCAGTTCTAGACAAATGTGTTTGAGGGTGTTTGAATATTGCGTTATCTACACATTGACTTGCTCCGTGTATTGGTGGCAGAACAAAGTTTGACACTCTACACCTGATCATTCTGCATGTCTGTTTCCAGCTACTGCCATGACAAGCTCTTTCAGAGGAGAATAAAAGACATCCATGATGCATGCAAGCCTAACATTTTTGTGAAATATGGCTACTAAATGTGAACTTGTTTTTCTGAAGAAATGAATGGTGTTTTCCCTTCCTGTAGGAGGGGGACATAACAATTTCGTTGCAGGCTGAATTATATTTGTTATTTGGCCAATACATGCAGCTTAATGGGATAGTTTTCATATAAGAATCCAGTTTGGCAAATTACTTTTTATCATTACTATTACTTGAACTTCTTATTTTCTCCTCTGCAAACTTCTTCACACAAAAACACTCAAAGTGACCTTACCTTTGCACAAGGGAAGATTTGGAGTGAAAAAGATTTCATTTCCTGTAGCTCAGGCTGAGAGCCTTGTCAGAGGCCCCAATTGACAGAAGTCTACTAGGTAACAAAAATGGAGCAGAAAGTGAGCAATTCTGTGAGCCTTTTTTGATTCTTTTCTTTTTAATCTATCAGCAATCTTCAGCCATATTATTCTGCTGGGAATAGATTATTGTTCCTAAATTTGTTCCTATTTTTTAAACAAAAGTGACTGACTTTACTCTTTGAAAGTGCTCATTTGTTTTTCTACCTGTCTTTATTTTCTCATTTTTTTCTTCTTCTTTTTGTTTGTTTGTTTTCGTTTTTAATGCAAGAAGTGGTACTCTAAAAGAGCTGTTGACTAATCTAATGACATAAATAGGTGGTATAGAAAACAGAAGAAGGGGAGGCCTTTGATCTTTTCAAATTATTAGACCAAATGCTAATGGAAATTTCTTTCTCAATATATCCAGGAAGGCTGCTTTGGCCTCTTAAGTCTCTAATATTGTCAGTTATCCAAAGATACCTCACAAGCTTTTAACCTCAATTTAATTAGAAGATATATTATATCAATTGACTTCTATTATTTCAGCATCAGAGAGTCTTATCAGGCTGTCATCTTAAGTAAATGGGTTTGTTTTACATAACGTCCAGTAATTATAATAGTCTACATTAAAAACATATCTCTTCAAATTATTTTAGCCATGGGTAAAGAGGAATTTTATATATATATATTTTTCAATCAACCTTTCTGCAACTGAGGATTTTTCCGGTTGAAAAGCTTACTAATATTCTTTTTTTTTTTTAAATGTAAAATATATGATAATTATTATAGAAATACTGTAATTTATTTCAATAAAGTCTTCCCTGGAAAGCAGGAACATTTCAAAATGAAGGTCAGTATGAAACAACCTCTGAAGGAAGACGTTTGTCCTCAGAAATTCTTAATAAATTTTTAATTATTAAATGTAATTTAATGGGCTGATGGTAATGGAATACTTGATCTTCTTTTCTTTGTTACAGATATTTATTTAGGTGTACTCTTCTTTGAAAAGAATCCTTTCTTTTTTTTTTTTTTTTTCCCTGTACAAAGATATTGTTTAATCTTTGGAAACATTATTTAAGGTTTTAATATTTTATTCCCTTCCATGTTTTGATTATACCTCCTTTTTTTCCCCCCGTATTTTTTCTTCACATTTAAAGCCTTCAATGCCTCATTCACTAGTAATAGAACAACTTACATCACCAACAGGAACATTGGTCCATCCATCTTTACCTATTGGTTTGTTTTTCAAAAATGATCTCTAGGTAAACGTACTGGTTTTCTGGTTTGGGATACCTTATTTAAATCTTTGTCATTTCCAGCTTTGCAAAAATTTCCTACGATTTCAGTGGAAAATTTCTCAACAGGTTGACTGACCTGCCATTGTCTATTGATATGACTGATGATCATTATAATCTCATAGTTTCTTCAGGGATATACAGTTATATTGAGGAATAACTTTCTCGGCTTCACCTTTTGCTTAGATTGTAAACTATTTGCCCAAGGCAACACTTTTCTGTTCAGTGCTTTTGTACTCCCCAGCATAAAGGAGTCCTTATTTTCTGTGTTATTTTATTACTGTAAGAGTAATACAGACCAATAGAGTGACTATATTAATAAA
>VXBW01005789.1:1520158-1555880 GCA_013400375.1 Thinocorus orbignyianus | reverse complement strand
CTTTCCAACAGGTCTGCCCCTAACCTGTATCGGTGCCCTGAATTCTTTATGACATGTAGATATACAGCTAAACACACAGTGCAGGAAAGATTGTGACACAAACGGAAGTTTAAGAGACTTCTGAGAGTAGTAAGTGGACAGTCAGGTGTGATATGCAATGTAACAGGAAGAAAAAAATCATTTTTGGTAGGGATTTACTGGGGATTGTGTGGAACGTGCCTCATGTTTTGCAATCCCAAGCACTGAACACCAGAAGTTCTACTCAAACATTGCTGCTTTCTTAGGAATGAATTAGCTACAGTTTGCCAGACATTCTGAAAATAATTTAGCATCATCCAAACATTAAGGTAGACAAACGTCTGGGTATCTGCAGCCCAGATGGATACTAAAACTTGCTTGTCCAAGTATAAACTAGTGGGAACCATCTATTCTGCGATAACAGAGCAGTCAGGATGCTGCTTATGAACTTCCTTCAGTCTATTGTGTTTTACCCAGTAGAACTGAGTTATCTTTATTAGTTTGGTTCTTACAATAATTAAATATATCCTTAGAAAATAAAATCCCCTTCTTATTCTTAAAAAACTATAAGGAAAAATGCAGGAAGATCTACCTCAAAGCTCTAGCCAAGATTTCACTGCAACCGGTAAGGTCAGAGACAAAAGGACCTTGGATACTTCCCCTTTAGAAACCAATCTGCATCAGAGAGTTCTCCTTGTAACAGCCTGTTTGCCAACCGCTGTTACTCATAAACAATTACAACTAGTCAATTTTTAAAAAAAATTATTATTTCAAAGATTAAAGAAGAAATCCATTATCTCTGGACTTCATTCTAAACATTGACTTTCTTAAAGTTGACAACACTGATATTTAAAGAATAGTAAGAAACTTACATAAGTACTGAGATGTTTTGAAGCACAGTTGAGGATATTGCCTAATGATTCCTCTGAGCTCTAGGGGGAAATATTTCATGATAAAATCTGCTGCTCTGCTTTGAAAAGGCTCAGAAAGTAGGTTTTAAAACTTCCCTTCTAATATTCCATACTCATTTTGCTGGAGTGGGTTATGCCCAAAAGACAGTTTTCTAGTTGCTCACAGAGCTCTTTGGTGGGAACAATCTGTATCGCATTAGTCCAAATAATGTTTGTCTGTGCTACAGTCCCACATTGGTTTATCTCTTTTACTTTCATTCCTTCTTGTCTTTCTGTAGGCCTTAAATTCGTTCTAGCTTCGTTACATAGCCTTTATGACTTTTTACGAGTCTCACCTGTGACAAGCATGTGATCTTGTGGTGAAATATCTTCTTTGATATGTGAGATAGGGCAAAGAGGGCAATAAAGAGTGCAAAGTGCAGCTCTTCTTGTCCGGTTCTCAGCTTTTATTTCAAAGGGAATATAAATCACTCTCTCACACAGAGATCACAAGAAACATTGATTATTTCAGTAGCTCAGCCTGTCATCAAGAAGATATAGCTACAATAACCTGGATCCCAGAGTATCATAAGAATTTTGTCCATTCTTGAATTTCAAATTACATCATGTCACATAGATAGTTCCTGTAACCACTTGTTTCTGGAAATCATTATGCTTCATTCTTAAAAGGTACTTATCTACGCAGACAATTTAAACTCAAACCACAAATTAAAGATTTTTAATTTAGTTTGTTTAGCCAAAAATACACTTCTATTAAAATACTCAATGTTTTCAGCCTATGAGCAAGTTATAAACAACCTGAGAACAGCACATAAATACGTTTTCCAAAGTATGGTTATTTCGCAACTGGCTGAGTGCAACGCTGCCCTCTCTCAGCACATTCAGAACAACCAGTTCAATCCTTGTAATTTTTATCCCTCTTCTGTTTGTGGACACAAAACTATTTCCATCTTAGATGAAGACCCTAGATTAGCAAACACAACCCTGCTGATAAGCTTGTTTTCCATCATTATCTTTCACCAGCTCTCAACAGCAGGCTGCTACTATACGACCAGGAAATGAACCAGGCTAGTGGATGTTCCTTGGTATTGGACCTCAGTCATCAATATTAAATATTTCCTATTTGTGCCAGCTAGCAGTTTTCTAAACAATCCCTGGGCAGGGTTTAGGAGCCAGAACAACCCAGGAACTATTCTTAATGAACAGTTTGCATGTCATCTCCTTGTTCTGAAGATTAAGAGAGTTTATTAGCATAGATACATGTCATTTTGTGCCAGTTGGCTTCAGTGCTCAGAAATGTCTCAGGCATAATTAATCTACTTGTATATGTTAAAAATCTGAAGGCCTTATATTAAAGTAATTTATTGTAATATAGTTAACTCGTTGGTTTATTTTTACTTCCTTTCTTTTTTTCTGCATTTGATTATATGAGAAAGAGATTTTAGCTGTTTAATTCTTTGATCTCTTGTGGTTATCTTGATTCCTGGTTTTGTCTCATTTTCGTTACAGTGAATTCAAACTTTGAAAATATTGATCTACTCAGACCTATACTTAATTTGTATTTATTACAGCCTTCCATGAGGAAATATGAGGTCCCTCAAGGCATACAATAAATAATTTTATCTTTTATATTTGAATTGTTAACATATTTATCAAGTATCCATCTTAAGAGACCATGACAAATTATTTGCACATAACTCACTCTCAAAAAGCAAGAGGCCTTTAGAGCTGCATTCATTCCCCTTGGGCTGCAAGAAGAAGTTTTCCCTTGTTATGTGTAGCAACAACCACGAATGCTCTAAATTGTCTTGGTTTGATTGAAGTAGGCATTTCTGAGCCTTACTACAGCACCAATCATACTTTTGACAAGAGCAGAACAAATGCCCAATTTCAAATGCAGTAAATCTATTCCAACTCTTCTTTGAATAGTAAAAAGTGGAAACTGTATTTCTACCTAATATTTGCTATCTTAAATGTTCCCTGCAGGGGAAGTGCATCTCACTTCACCCACTAGCAAAATGAACAGAGTACATATCTGACAAAAGAATAGTTAAGGTTCCCAATCTCTCTTGGGATTTTTTTTTAAATATGTATGGAGCAGATTTATATTACATAAAGCCTAGTGAAACAGTCAAGGCATCTGGTAAAACTTCAGAATTCTAATATAAGAATCTGTGCTAATATGCAATGCGTTTATTTTTTCTTTCACTAAAAGACCACCACCACTACATTCTCCTGAATTTCTTGAAAGATTACTTGTACCATTTTCAAAGGTATTTCTGATTCTGTTTTGTGTCTAGTTAAATGTAGATTACCTCAAAAGAAGTCTTAGCTGGTAAAGCTTGCATATAGGTGGATGAGAGAGAGACATGGGACAAGAGTAAATGTATGTGTAAATCAGATGTATTACATTTATCTACTGGATGATGACTGCATTGTATTAAATTGCATTTCTATGCATTTCCAACACATACTTAATGCTAGCAGAGTTTCTGTATCTATGAAATTACAGTATTCAAGATAATAAAAAGGCTTGCTCTACTAAGAACTACTAATTTAAACAATTCAGTATAAGTAGTAATGCCTTACAAGTTTATCACTGAAAGTAAACAACATTTTTTACAATTAAAAACTCTCTTCATAATTACTAGCGCATTTCTGGACATAAGACTAAATGAACCAAGATTTTATCAAAATAATAGAATGTCTTGCCTTTAAAAAATCAAAATTGGGTATTGTTTCAGAAGAGAGTCATAGAATCTAGAATTGTAGAATAGTTTGGGTTGGAAGGGACCTTTAAAGGTCATCTAGTCCAAACCCCTGGGACATATTCAAACAGATCAGGTTGCTCAGAGCCCACTCCAACCTGATCTTGAATGTTTCCAGGGATGGAGCATCTACAATCTTTCTGGGAAACACGTCCCACTGTTTCACCACTCTGTAAACAATTTCTTCCTTAGATCTAGACTAAATCTGTCTTTTCATCTAAAGCCATTACCCGTTGTTATAACACAGCAGACCCTGCTAGAATGCATGTCCCTATCTTTCTTATAGGCCCCCTTTAAGTACTGAAAGACTGCAATAAGGTCTCTCCAGAGTCTTCTCTTCTCCAGGCTGAACAACACCAACTGTCTCAGCCTGTTCTCACAGGAGAGGTGTTTCATCTCTCTGATCATCTTTCTGGCCCTCCTCTGGTCTTGCTCCAACAGGTCCCTGTCTTTTCTGTGCTGAGGGCTCCAGAGCTGGATGCAGTACTCCAGGTGGGGTCTCACAAGGTCAGATCAGAGGGGCAGGATCACCACCCTCAGTCTGCTGTTGGCCAGGCTTCTTTTGATGCAGACCAGGATACAGCTGGCTTTCTGGCTGTGACTGCACATTGCAGGCTCATGTCCAGCTTTTCATCCACCAGTACCCCCAAGTCCTTCTCAGCTGGGCTGGTCTAACTCTTGTCATCCTCCATTCACATTGAACTTCATGATGTTCAAACAGGCCCACTTCTCCAGACTGTTCGCATCCCTCTGGATGGCATCCTATCCCTCAGGCGTGCCAACTGTACCACTCAGCTTCGTGCTGTTTGCAAACTTGCTGAGGGTGCACCCAGCCCCACTATGTCATTGATGAAGATATTAAACAATCCAACCAATTCCTCGACCACCGAACAGTTCACCCATCAAATCCATACCTCTCCAATTTAGAGAGAAGGGTGTTGGGAGGGACCATGTCAAAAGCCTTAAAGAAGTCCAAATAGATGACATCTGTAACTTTCCCCTTGTCCACTCCAGTCACTTCACCACAGAAGGCCATTAGATTGGTCAGGCAGGATTTACCTTTGGTGAAGTCATGCTAGCTGCCTTGAATCACCTCCTTGTACTCCATGTACCTTAGCGTAGTTTCTAAGAGGATCAGTTCTATAATCTTCCCAGGCACAGAGGTGAGACTGAGAGGTCAGTGATTCTCAGGGTCCTCCTTCCTATTATTTTTAAAAGGAAATGAAGGAATAGTTTAGTCCCCTAAAATAAAAGATTTATGAAATGGAATTCCTAGTAAAGAATGCTAGATATTTCCACCTCAAATAGCCGACTTTTTAACCAGATTTTTATTTGTGTGACTACCACCTACGTGTCAACATTCAATTTACTGTTCTGTGGAACAGTGATGACAACTTTGAGGCCTGGATGATTCCAAGGCAGGACTCTCTCAGCCTGTCTTGTGGCTCCATTTCATTTCAGTATCTCTAAGCAGAGACTCCAGTTTCCAAACTGTACTGTGCATACCTTCTACACTATGGACCATGGATTTATAGAGAGTAATGCAATTTTCATGTAACACAAAGATTTTTTCCCTCCTAGGATTCTCCATCGCTTCTTAGTTAAATAATTAATTTAGAATAAAAAACAAAAGAAAACAAAATTTCAAGAATTATGTTTTCATCTTGCTCTCTCATATCTAGATTGATTGCATTGCTTAACTAGCTGTTGGTCCCTTTCTTATGTATTATTACTGTGTTTGTTTTCATTTTAAAGACAATTTAATTTTACATATCCTTATGAATATCATCTAGAAGTTACAGTGTGATTCTCAAAGAAAACAGAAATAAAAAAAAACAAGACAGCAAATAAATGAACAAAGTTCTGTTTCCCTGTGAAAAACACTGCGAAATATAAGGATTTTGTACTTCTTGCATAGGAATTTTTCATATCATAACATGACACGTAATCATGTTAACATAAAATATAGAGAGCTTTAAGGACAACTCAGAAAAAACCCATTTCACAATGAAGATTCAGAGCATCAACAGTTTCTCTGCTGGAAGAAAATAACTATAAAGGAAGAAAGAAAAGGAAGAAAAAGAAGACAAAAAAAGAAAAGGGAAAAAGAACAGGAAAGAGAAAGTAGGAAAGCAATATAAAGAAGAAAAGAAAAAACAAAGAGAAGGTTTTGTTTATTTAAGTACTTCCTTTGGGGCAACCATAGACTCTGGCATAGTAGGATGTTTTCTGATTGATGATATGTGTAAAATAGCTGTTTGAACCACTCTTCTTATTTTTATGTCCCATTATCTAGAAGGTATTTCTGGTCTATTCAGCAATCCTTTTTTGAAAGTGTCCTGTAAAATATAATTAAGGTACCCTATCTTGCCTTGGTCAGTGCTGACGTTTCTACTAAATGGAGAACTAAACCATCAAATGTATCTCCATAATAATCTCAAACTGGTTGCTGTGCCATGCATTCTACATAACACTTCAAAAGAGAGGTAAGAAAGGGATCTTCTCCCATGCTTTTAGCTAGTNCTTTGCCTAACACAAAAAAAAAAAAAAAAAAAAAAAAAAAAAAAAAAAAAAAAAAAAAAAAAAAAAGTCTAATTAGTTAGTCGAGTTCTGTTTCCCTGAACTTTCCAAGGGGAACAGGGAACTTTCCTGTATCATTTCAGAGACACAATGAAAAGAGAGAACCTCACTGCATCTCTTTGTCTATTCCCACACTGAGCAACAGGGCAAGCCAGCCATGAAACAGGCAGCAAGTCACAATGTTCCTAGAGGGACTGAACTACACACACCTCTTCAAGATTCCGAATGAGATTTTCACTGGACTGCCACTCCAGAGACAGACAAGCAGGGAGATAGACTCAAGCCCAGGGTAGAGGAAGAATTGAAAGTTGAGACAAACTAGAGAAGGTCATGAAAAGAAGTTGTTAATTCTAAAGTTTCTACTATAGATTATAGCTGTAAGGACACCAGTAACTTTATTAACCATTTTTACTTACTTTTATAGAGGTTTTTTTCCACATTCTTTTCTAGGTTTAGCTTAGGTAACAGAATCTAATGAAATTTGTGTATTTGATGTACTACTTTATATTATATATATATGTGATTCAATGTACAGTTTTATTAAAGCAGTAGAAGAAAATTTTTAAGACTTGCACATTCAAGAAAAGAACACATATACACATGAGTGAAAATTGTGTAGGGTGTAGTAAATTTTTAGTCTGAGTTTACTCATTTAATTGTACTGAGTTGATCTGCTTAATTAAATCAGTTAAGGCTCTACAATAGACCAAAAGGCCATATAGAGCAATACGACTGATCTAACCTTCGCACTGTGCTGAATTTCCATCTTTTGTGTAGATCTGTTACACCAGTCTTCAAAAGGAGCAAGAAAGAGAATCCAGGAAACTACAGGCCAGTCAGCCACACTTCTGTCCCTGGAAAGATTATGAAGCAACTCATCCTGGATGTCATCTTTAAGCATGTAGAAAAAGAAAAGGTTGTTGGGAGTGGTCAGCATGGATTCACCAAGGGGAAGTCATGCTTGACCAATCTGGTAGCCTTCTACAATAGAATGACTGGCTGGGTTTATGAGGGGAGAACAATAGATGCTTTACTCTATGACTTCAGCAAGGTTTTTGACACACAAAAAAATCCACATGGGTGGATTGAGAACTGACTGAGTGACAGACCTCATAGGGTTGTGATCTGTGCTGCAGAGTCCAGTTGGAAGCCTGTAACTACGGGTATTCCCCGGGGGTCAGTACTGGGGCCAGTGTCATTCAATATATTCATCAATGACTTGGATGAGCAAGCAGAGTGTACCCTCAGCACATTTGCTGATCATACAAAACTGTAAGGGTGGCTGACATATCAGAATGATGTATGCTGCCATTCAGTGAGACCTAGACAGGCTGGAAAGCTGGGTGGTGAGGAAACTAATGAAATTCAACAAGGACAAGCATAGCATCCTGCATCCAGGGAGGAATAATCCCATGCACCAGTACAGGTTAGGGACTGACCTGCTGGAAAACAGCTCTGCAGAGAGAGACCTTGGAGTTCTGGTGGACAAGAAGTTGATCACAAGGCAGCAATGTGCTCTTGTGACCAAGAAGGTCAATGGTATTCTGAGGTGCATCAAAAAGAGTGTGGTCAGCAGGTCAAGGGATATCATCTTGCCCCTCCACTCTGCCTTGGTAAGGCTGCATCTGGAGTACTACATCGAGTTCTGGGACCCCCAGTTCAAGAAGGACAGGGAACTACTGGAAAGAGTTCGGTGGAGCGCTACAAAGGTGATCAAGATAATAGAGCAACTCTTTTATGAGAAAGATCTGAGACCTGGGTCTTTTTAGCCTGGAGAAGAGAAGACTGAGAGGAGATCTTATCAATGCTTATACATATCTAAAGAGCAGGTGTCAAGAGGATGGGGCCAGACCCTTCTTAGTGGAGCCTGGGGACAGGACAAGGGGCAACAGACACAAGCAGGAACGCATGAAATTCTGTCTCAACATGAGGAACAACTTTATAACTTTGAGGGTGACAGATCACCGGAACAGACTGCCCAAAGACGTTGTGGAGTTTCCTTCTCTGGAGATACTGAAATCCTCCTTGATGCGTTCCTGTCCAGTGTCCTCTGTGTGAACCTGCTTTGGCATAGGGGTTGGACGAGATGATTTCCAAAGGTCCCTTCCAACCTCTATAGTTCCATGATTCTGTGATCTCTGTCATGGTTTAACCCCAGCCAGCAACTGAGATGACACAGCTCACTCCCTCTTCCCTCCCCAGAAAGGTAGGGAGAAGAGGGAGAAGAGGGGAAAGAGGAAAAAATAGCCTCATGGTCTGAGATAAAGGGAGTTCAATAGAACAATAATAGAAAGGGAAAATAACAGTAACAATGGTAAAATATACAAGACACAAGTCATTCTCACCAGCCAGTGAATTGGTTGCCCAGTCCCACTGAGCAGTGATCGAGTGATTGTGGATTCTTCCCTCCTGCCAGTCCCCACCTATATAATGAGCATGGCATCTATGGTATGGAAAATTCCATTGGCCATTCCATTGTTCTGTATATGCTTCATCTGAGCTTCTATGGGAAGATGAAAAAGGTCCTTGAATACTACAAGCATCACCTATCAACAACTAAAACAATACACATTATCAATACAAAGACCAAGTCTGAAACACAGCAGTCATTAGAAAGAAAATTAACTCTATCCCAGCTGAAAACAGGACAATCTCCAAAATAAATGTTTATCAGGGAAATCAGTAAGCTTTTGAAATACAGTTGCTATGAGTTGGGATAAATGAAACCTGAAATACAAAGAATAATTGCTATTTTTAGGCTTACTATCCTCATGCTGGAAGCAGTGGGACATATTCTGCAACCTGTATCATGTTGGCTAGGTTCTTTATTTTACCTAACACATACGTCTGACCCTGGCATTACTACATTTGTTCTTAACTTTTTTATTCATTTATTTATTTAAATGACAGCATTTAGCTTCAAGGGAAAACAAATGTCCTCTCTTGCTCTACACAAAAGCAATAGTTCTTGTCAGTACTAGGTCATCTGCAAGCTCACTTTTTCTCCTGCTGTTGATGCTAAATAAGTGTAAGGGCTCTGAGATGGATTGGTGATATTGCCGCTAGCAATTGCAACCAAACCCTCCTGGGTCTAAACTTGTGGCAGCATCCCTTGGCCTTCCTGAGCAGATGCATTTGCAAATGTTTTCACCTTGACAAAACACATCAAACTCGAACTCAGCATGTTTCTTGCTAGGGGAGCGTAGTGTCTAGCTACCAGGAATGGGACTTGCCTCCAATTCTAACCTTTCTTGTTTTACCAGCTTTCACATCCGCCACTTCTCTTGTATCACATGCCAGCTATGACATAAGAACTAGGGAAAAATCCTAGGACATCTGTCTCTAAGGAAGCTACTTGTACTCTCTGATGAAAAAGAAAGTCAGCAAAGTGAAAAGACAACTTGCAAACTATGTGTATTTCTTTTTTTTTTTTTTTTTTTTTTTTTTTTTTTTTTTTTTTTTTTTTTAACTACGTAGATTTTAATAAGAGGGATAGAATGAGAAATAACAACTCACAAGACAGAACTTCAAAGCAAGTGTTTGGTAGATAGAGGGTAAAATTAGTATCAGTGATAAAATTTGTAATCAATTAGTGTATTTGATTCCAGTACTAGCCGTTATCACTTATGCATATAGTTAATCCCTAGACTCTATCAAGACTTTTATTAAATATTAAATCTAATAAAATATCAACTGAAAAT
Source organism: Thinocorus orbignyianus (assembly GCA_013400375.1). NCBI lineage: Eukaryota > Metazoa > Chordata > Aves > Ciconiiformes > Thinocoridae > Thinocorus > Thinocorus orbignyianus. The sequence continues at coordinate 1,545,902 of VXBW01005789.1, read as the reverse complement.
TAAAAGAAAAAGTCCTTGCTCCCAGAAACCTCCAGCAAACAATTACAGCCAGAGGATCACAAAATTTGGTACTGTGTAAACAGAGTCAACATTAATTTTAAAGGATGTGTAAAACAGAAGTACAGAAGATAAATGTGAAGGGAAAAAATTCTCAGGCAAGGACGGACCACTGAACAGAGCCAAGGAGTTATTTATCTAATCTGTATTTTAGTTTCTCAGTTCAGTCAGGGATTGTTCCCTTCCCATGTTTGACTAAAAAACAAAATGAAGATTATATTCTATCTCAGTTATGCACATTCCTTTCCCCCTCAAAATATAAGAATAGTTAAGAAAAAGAAGTTCAAATATTACCATTCTATTCAGTGTATAGCATTCAAACTGGGAAGGCTAAAGGGTGAGAAGAACGTGCCTACTACACCTCATACACGTGTCACTGAAAATAGCAACAAAAGTAATAGAGCATATCTCAGATACTTGTGTAATAAGACACCCACCGTCTGTCTTCCAAATGGTCTAAATTTGAAGAAAAGCCAACAGATGAACTAGGATAATACTGAATCACATTTCAAAGCTCCGTGTCTATAGAGTATATTTATGTCTAATCCAGTACGGTAATGACTTAAGAACTCAACAGTTTGCTGAACAGAGGTCCTTCTCTTCTCCTCCTTTTGTCTGAGGAATGGTGTACCACAGACCACCAAATGCAGCGTTTTCCTGGGGCTGTGGGACGACTGGAAACCGACTGATGTTGACTTGTAGTGGAATCTGGGTGTATGACTCCCAGTGTGGCTTGTGAAATGTCATCTTTAATTGACATTGAAAAAGCTTACATTATTGTGCATTAAAATTGTGGTGATTTCATAGGATTGTCATAGAAAATTATTGGAATTACGCAGTGATGCATGTTAATTTTTCCATATCACCACCCAATAAGTTCCACAATTAACCCATATCATTGCTCTAATATCAAGTACTTTGGGGAAATCTTTTCAATTAGAAACTCAACAGTAGGAGTGGAGAATTGGATAGGATGTCTAAAATTGGATTTATGTTTCTCATTTTCCCTTAAGGTTAAAATAGGGTTTTGAAAAGTAGAGTTTTTCTTTATGTCTTTTCTTATTGACTTTTTCTCTACTTCCAATGGAATTAATGAGTGGTATAAAGTCAGAAAGCACAGAAATAAAAATCGAAGAAGATTTGTGCATTTATTAAAAGGAGAAATATCACTTAGAACAGTCATAAATGAGCAGTAGCTGTTTTAACAATCATCCAAAAATGAACAGAGTCTTTTTTTTTTTTTTCTAGCCCATTTAATTCTTGGCAAGGACCTCAAAGTTAGTAAGTTTCACTGAAAATTTAGAAAAAAACAATGACAGCAAACAAACAGTATTTAATCTCTAAAAATGTATGTTATTTGCCATTTGTAAAGAAACACAATTAAATACAAGGTGCTTATCATAGCTAAGCTGTCTACTGAACTCTTACTATTGAGAGAGAAATATTCTAGAGAGATCAGTGAGTGAGAGGACAAGTGTGGACATATTTATGGAGGTTTGCGAGAGGGGACAAGTTAGGTGTTTATTACTTTAATTTGTTTTATTTGGTGTCTTTTTGTTGTAGTTTATTTTCTTTGTATGTTTGTTTGGTTTTGTTTGTTTGTTTGTTTGTTTGTTTTTTTCTCTACCCCTGTTTTTCTTTCACAGCTGTTTTTAGTGCTGTTGGCAGTGACTCAAAAACTATTGCTCAAAGTCCACATTTTGCATCAGTGTTTCCTGACCCTAGCCTAAGGTTGGTTTTATATGAAATTGGAATGGAGGTTCTCAATATGCTTTTATAGTCTTAGTACATTTTTTCCTTTCACATTCTATTTTCATGTTTTCATACTCAAGGATACAAGGAGATCTCATTGATTGCAAAGACTAAAACGTATGCCCTAAGTTTGGAAAACATGGCTCCCGAAATTTTGTAAGCTAGGTCTAGAGTGTTTCTGACAGTTTCATTCAGACACACTGTCAGAATAGCGATCAATGGGTGCCTTTACAATTCTACACCAATGTAAAGGAGCCATGAAGAATATAATATTCCTTTGCAACACTCCCATACTGTGACTGCTCTTGATACAGGGAATTCTCAGGACATAATTCACCAGCAGCACAATAATCTTCATTACTCTTCAATAACTCTTCATCTTGTAAGGATGGCTATTACAGGTTTAATTAGACTTTATAGGAAATGCTTCTACCCGTTAAATTAATAAATGAATGCAGCATTAAACAAATTTGGACAATAATCATTATTGTACTGAATCAGAAAGATACGTCTTTTGCCGAATGATGTGAGAATCTCTCGTTTAAAGAAACCTCTATATCTAGTTCATCTTGAATACAAAATTTCTCATTAACCAGGAAAATATGCCAGGTTTGCAGGAAAAGCTCCTGATTCACAAAAGGTTTAGGGTCAAGAGCAGTTTCCTTACTCATTTGAGCAACTCTAATATAGCAAAGTGAACTCTTTATAAACAAGAAAATCAAACTGAGAGATGTGTCTCTGAACAAGCTAGAAATCATTTTGCAGTCATGTCAATCAACATTTTATATATGGGGGGCAAATAAATGATGAATTTCTTCTAGAGGATCTATAGCGCCCCTCCTAGAGCCTCCATAAAGTTATTAATCACGTTGGTCAGTAAAGACCTTATTTAAAGTGAAAAATAGAGAAATGTACTAAGACGTTATTTTCAAGGATCAAGCGTTGTCTAAACAAAGGGAATTTTTATGGCACTTTTTTCATTCACGTGACTTTTAGATTGCATATAATATCAATCTCACATGGTATTAGTAATTAAAGATTTAGTTTCACAAAAGGGCAACATCTGAGAGGTACTTTAAAACACTTGAGCATTAAATTTGGATTTCCAGAGTGTGAATCAACTGACTTAATGTCCCTGGTGCTTTCTTCACTTTGGTAAAGGTCTTGGAGTCTCTCCCTTAAGGTTGGGTTTATTTTTGACTCAGATCAGGAAGTTAGCAATTTCTCAGTCCCATTCAAACTGTTCTGGGATATGCTTTCACAGTACCTTTCCCAGATATCCACTCATAAAATACAAAATCAAAAGAAGAAATTTCCTTCATTCTTGCTCAAAGGCTACTTCACTAATTCGTTTCTGTGACATGTGTGATACAGAAGTAAGAATGTATGACCATCCCCCAGTGCCTGAATTCCTGCCTTTTTCTAATCAATTAAGTTTACTAAGAGCCAGTTTTCAAAAATCCGAAATCTAGCCTAGGAGTTGAAGCTGTGTCATCATTTCATGCAATTTCTAATGTCTCAGAGAACAGTTTTGTTGCCTGTTAGAGATTCTATGAGATAAATTAAAATCTCTGTACTTATTGTTTGCAGAACAAGGTGTCTAATTCAGCACTGAACATGCCTTGATGAAAAGACATGTAGAAGTTTCATATTAGGTCCCTTGCAATAGCAATCGCTCAGATACCTATAATGTGTGACTATTTAGACAAGGCTTATAGAAAAAGTATTATCTTTCCTGTAGAGGTCACCCTGGAACTTGCATCCTAACTTGAATCATGGAGATTTTTATTTTTCTGGCTCCAGAGACACTTCACTAAAAAATAAGTCAGGAAGAATACATGATATTAAGTCTAGATTGGGAAATGTTCTAAAAATAGGAAGTCAAAGGCTTTGATTTGAGATACTGTCAATAGATTTCATTAGATATGAAGAGGCAAACTGCCTTATAATGTCACCTCCATGTTACTTGGAATGGTGGAATACTAATTTTTAACAAAAACTTTTAACAAAAATCCTTGTGTGCCAACTTGTAGAAATGGTTAACATCAGGTAGGGATAATTTCCAGTTCTTTAACATAAGATACAAGAATGAATACAAGAATAGCAAACAAAAAACTAAACTCTAGAAAATATTTTAAAATAGGTTTTTCTTTTATTGAAAATACTGTAAAAAAATTATATTTTCATTAATTAAATCCGTAATTACATTATCATTTTTGCTTCCTGGGAAATAGATGTCAATACTTGATCCTTGTTCAGTGCAGACTTTAATTGCTTTGACTTCTTGTTATTTGCATTGCTACGAAAAATCCAATGAACTTTATGTTACATTAGAGTATCAGAAAAAAATGGAGATAGATTTCTATCTTGAGAAGAAAAATACTTTTTGTTTTTCGTATTCCAGTTCATGGTTGGGACCTAAGTCCATTTTAAACTAAGACTCAAAAAGGAAATATGCTTATTTCTTCTCTCTCTAAAGAGATGCAAATAAGAGTCAGACAAATTTGCATTCATGATCCTGCATCATTAGTTTTCTAGTCCTCCTTTTTTTGCACCTTGAAATTTGGACAGTCAAATCCTAATTCATTATTTTAGCACTTTCTTAGGAACATGTAAAAATTTCAGGTTTAAATTACATACTCTGTTTCTCCTTTTGATTTTGTATTAAAATTATGATCTGTTTATTGGTAAGCTAGTAGGAAGAAATAAGACTTTTTTCTTACCTTTTTTTTTTTAATTATTATTATAAATTGGTTATAGATAGGAGCCTCTCCACAGCCCAAATCTTCCCTCATTAAAATATATATATTTATTAATATAAAGATTGGGCTGTTGTCTAGCCCAGTGTTGAGTTTTCCTACATGGGAAGTAGCATAGAAACTGTGGTGAGAAATCACTGAGGAGTTTGACATTACAATGTACAAATCATAACAATCCTGATTTCTGCTAAACATCAGGTGTTTTAAAAGCCTTTTCATGCTGAAGTTATTATCAAAGAGTTTAGCGTAGGTATCTGTTTTTTCCAGCCTTTCCCAGTGCACAGCTAGATTCTCCCCTGCAGTATGTAGGAGGCTATCTGAATTAATGCTTCTGTAGTTTACAAAACCTCTTGTACTACATAATTTTGCTGGATGGAAAAAGATGGAATTAGATGTCTTTTGGCAGACTCAGTTCAACCACTCACATATGAGCTGTCCTGCTGTTCCCTCTCTGAAAAGCCATTGTCTCTCTATCATTGTAGACTTCCATCCTGGCAAAATTGAATTGCCACAGTGTGATTTCCATGGGCTTTATTTTAAACAGAATTATTTATGCTATTCTTACACAATCTAAATCATCCTGAGAGCCTCTAGAGTGAAGGTTAATTCTATTGCCAGCAGCTGTAGTTTCGCCCTCCGAAGCTGAAGCTTGTGGTGGCAGCTATTACAGACCATCCCTGTTCCGATAAATTTGTGTTTTCCCTTTGATCAAATATGTCAAGCTTTTAATTCTGTATAATCATTGATCGTATGAAGTGCCAGACCATCTTGTTTTAGCATCATTCACATCTGCTGCTATTTTCTAGCATACAGGTAAAACGCATTGACCTAGACCATGCTATTTAACCTCAGTACCCTCATGTGGCAGAATGCCAGCTGCTTCTGAAATACTTTTCCCAACTAATTGAAATCCCAAGAGGTGGCATATTAGATGAAATTACTAAAAAAACCTCAACCCCCTGAAAATCACAAAAGCTAAACAAAAACAACAACAACAAAAAAAAATCAACCACCATTCTGTCTGGCATCACATGCTGGCTAAATTTGCAATGCAAAGTACTGCAGCAACTTTAAGTTTATCACAAAACACTCTCCAGCAAACAACTGCAATTTACCTGAAGTTCAATGAGTGACTGTGGTCAGGAGAAAATAATAGTGAATAATAAACAAGTAACAAAGGGCAGCCTTTGAGTAACACCTTTTTTTCCACTAGATTTTGAGGAAACCTGTTATAACTGCATTCACCTTTGCAACACAAAAGTATAACAAGATTGATATACTTTACAATGTTCTAAGGTACCTACATTCCAATAAGGGTTCCAAAAGTAGAGGACTCTATAAAACAGATATCACAAGGGGGACCATAAGGCCTTTGATCTTTAAGAATCCTGTGCACCATGTAGAATAATTGTTGAATTTATGTTACACACTAGAGACCTTCCAGAAAAACTGGAGCATGCTATTCTAATGATAGGTTAAAAAGGTAATGTCTAGACTGCAAAAACCTTTTTATTTATTTGTTTTTACAAAAATTTTATACCAAGTTGGAACACAAAGTCAAAATTTTGAAAATGATGTGCGATAATATTTACTGTCTATTTCAAGAAATTTTGGTATGTCATTTACCACTTTCAGCTTTTTGCTGATTTGATTTCTAAATTACGTATTTTCAGTTCAAATTTTCAAACTGAAAAAAATTGAACTTTTTATTTTGAGAAATGGATAATGGGATTCTCTGACTATTTCAGAAATGTTTATTATTGCTCATAGTGAATAAATTAATGTAATATCTCCTCCAAACTTTGTTTCAGTACAACTGCACTTACTGAGACTTTCCAGAAACTTTGAATTGTAGTAAACACAATAGCCATGTAGCATCATTGTAATGTAATGCTCTGATAAACCAAATGGAACCAGTTATTTCCTGTCATCTCCCTAGGTACATGAGTTTTAAACATATAGTAATTTAGAAAATGGGAAACTCCTAGAACAGTAACATCCTTCCCCCTTTCTGATAAAACTGTACTCTTACAGCTCTGATCATTTTGGATTCTTAGTATGCCATGTTAGATATACTTTCAGCTCTTCAAAAACACTAAGACAAAGTAAGGTTATATAGGTTTGTTATGTTTGTAATGAATGGTATCAATATAGTTTATACATTAATCACCTCAAAATCTTGCACTTTGGAACTGTAACTTGGAAGTATGATTTTTAGACTTGAAGCAGCAAACTGTTATGTTCAGATGGGAGATTATTTACTGTACATGACAAATATAGAAGTTCAGCCATTTTACAACAGTCTGAAGGATAAAAAATGATGATATTTGTGAGATTACTAACATAAAGCTTCAGTTTCCTCTGTGTGGGTATGGAAATCCATAGAATAAACAGCTATATCATGGGTGTTAGACATACAATGGAGATGAAGAGATATACATAAGCATCATTCAGTCCGTTTTAAGTGAGACATTAAAAAATTCCAGAGGAATCATATCCTAAGAGTACTTCTCCACCCTCTTAAAAATGGAGCTTATGAGAGAGTAGCTCAGGTATACAAGTCTGATGTGGTAGACACCACCATTACCCAAGACAATTTCCACCCTTTTTCTTTCTCATTTGATACACAGATGGAGGTATCCTAAGGTGGGCCAACATTTCTAAGGTATTTTATGCTTTGAAAAAAGGGGGAGTTCTCTGTCATTCAGGTAAACATGAATACCAAACAGATTAGAAATTAAAATCATATAAAGTTTTCATTATCAGACATGAAAAAATAGCGTTTGTTTATTTGAAAGCCTTTGGGAGTTTATAAACAGTGTTCAAGGTTTTGGGTGTGTTTTTTTTTGTTTGCTTGCTTGTGTAAATGTACAGATACATAACTTTTTTATATTAAATACATTTTTCAGCTGCATTGCTCACATTTATCAAGTGACTTGCATCATATCTCTAATTGAAGACTGTAGAATAGTGAATGTCTAATTAAGTCTTTCTCTGTCAAATTTTATTTTTTAAAAAAGACAGCTACAATATGTATGACTTTAGATCTAACAAACGCTGACATTTCTGCTGCCTTTAAGTTCTAGAACTAAAGCTGCATTTGTATTTATGGATGAGAAGATGGTACTTATTATGAAAAATAGCGAAATATAGTTTTTATAAGCACTCATTTTCCTTTGTAAACACTTGTATCTTTTTATATAAATGTAAACTTTAAATGAAACAACTGTTCAGCACATTTTTGCTACAATATTGTTATTTGGAGAGTTTAAACTATTAGTAAATTATAAATGATAACATTTACCTCAATGCACTAGTCACAAAATCACATATAAAACTGCAATGAGCTTCATTAAGAAGATGCCTAAAGATGTTTGTACAAGCTTTCATTAGCTTTAACAGTACATGACATTACATGCATATAAACGTCTCGTATTCTTAGTTATTTGTTCAGCAGTAAGCTGAATCAGGAAGAAATACTACAATTATAAAAATATCTTCTTGATTCACATATTAAGAAAATATAAACAGACAAGCCTTTCCCTTTCATTCTTAATTTCAAAGGTCTCCTTAAGCATAGGGTGAAATTTCATTTACGGAAAAATAAGAAAATGCAACAAGGGCAAGAGCCAGATATGATGTAGGGTATATTGTCCTACTGCCAATTCACTTCTGCTGAGGAGAGATTGATAATACTAAATTAAGAGAGCATGGTTTACCCACTAAGTTTACAGGGTTTTCCCACTGAATTCCCTGAAGAAATGGATCTGCATATCAGGAGATCGTATACACTCTCATGAGCAGCCTGAGGGTTCGGTTGTGCTGCAGAGCTTGTCTACATGAGGCACACAGTGCAAAGCAAAGTAGGCTATGATCTTTACAGATAATTCCTCATGTGTACAAAAAGAAGGCTTTCCTGGGGGTAATTTTCTCACCTTCAAAGATGGAAATGATTGCACTTCAAATGGCTGCACACAGACATACTATCAGCAGGTTAGGGTACCATGAATTCCTATCTAATCCAATTGTGCTTTGTGCACAGTGTACTGAACCACAAGGAGGAGTGAAAAATTTATTTTGTCATTGCTCAAAAGATCCAAGACCTCAAAAGGAGAAGAAACTTTTTTTTACAGCTGCTTGCTAGAGCAAGTTGATTGTAAGCAGGGCCCACAAGAACAGCCAATGTGCAGACTACACTAATTTGTCACCAGCAGAGGCCAGCAGCAGCAAACTACTGTCCTACACAAGAGCAAGTGATAAATAAAAGAACTGTGTCTTCTGTATATGTCCTTTGGAGGATATAGTTGTCTAAAGGAGAATTGCGGGACAGTGAGGTAACCATCGAGGAAGATGAGCAGTTTCCAAGGCACCACACAAACCAAAGGACAGTACATATACACAGGATGGAGACAACCCTTTAGAGTAAGGTATCAAAAGCTCACAAGCACTTGGCTGCTGCTTCTTTGAAAAAGTACTAATGATTTAAAGGGTATGTGTACAGTAAAGAGCAGAAAAGGCTTTGACTACTTTAACTGACACCATTGCCGTAACCTGTAACATACAACAATATGAAATGCAATGTAATACCTGTTGAAGATATTACTATTCACAGGAACTGATATTGTAGCAATAAGGAATACATAAAAAAACTCCCAGCTACTACCCTAGTGAAAACTACGACGTCTTTCACAATGATTAAGTCCTACAAATAAGAATTACCTTGTGTTATACTGAAAATCTTTTTCTGGTCAGAATTTGCTGTTAGTCCAAACAAAGTTTAACAGTGTGTTAGTGCAGACTATCTGATTCATCCATAAAAGCCTTTCACTTGTAATCGCAAAAAGTCATATTCACAAGGCTACAATTCCTAGTGAAAAACATAATGAATGATGAATAAAGATTACTGGTGAAATTTTATGCCATGTCAAAATAGGAAATATCAGTGGAATCAATTTTTTTAAAAAGGATACAGAAAGTGGACAGTCTTCTACAACGTAACACTTATTCCTCTTTGTCAGAACTCCATATACTCATAAAATACATAAACTTGTCCTACTTTTTAAGGTTATTGACTATGATTATTAACCAATCACTGTGATTACTTGTAGGGTTAACATATTAGTTTGATTCCAATACTTTATTTTGTTACAAGAGCATCATATTTTCTTAATATCAATATTATATTGAACTAGCACTGAGAAACAAGTGGAGTGCAATTTAAAAATAGTAAGATAAAAATGTGTATGTGTTCTTTTAACTTTCAGATGGTCATATCATTTACACTTCTGATCTGTAGATCAAGTCTGGAAATAATCCACTCTAAGATAAAGAAAGCAATAGAGAAGCATTTATTCTGATTCCATTGACTAGATTCCATGAGCTCCATTTCCAAAAGTGAACTTTCTACTTCAACTCAACCTAAATAGGAATGTTAGAAAGAGTTCAAGCTCTCTGGGAGGAAAAAAAGTTATTAAAAAAAGTTATTACTGATGTCATCGTTACTTCCCCCCTCCCCCCAGCTGCAAATGGAATCTTTAAATTTGCACACATTTTAGTCTAGCTTTGATTTTACACCGAGGGTAACTCTAGATAACTCAATATTTGATCTTTCAAGAAATTAAATATAATACTGAGCCATTCTTTCCTAGAAAGATCTAATTACACCCATCTTGCTAAGCAGGTTTAGCTATAGCCAGTTTCCTACTTCTTTACCCATGTCATCAAGATGAAAACAAACAAACAAACCCACAGCAACTGAACAGTTTACAAAATAGCTGAAAAGTTCCTGTTGAATTAAGAAAGAAGTTTGAGGATCCATCTGATTTTCCTCAGTGGTGACAAAAATATATCAAGTATGTTAGCTTTAGAATGTCAATTTACAGAGAAATACCAAAGATGTTACATGAAAATGCACCTTAATGGCAGGGTAACAACTTGTTTGGCAGCTGATCTTCTTTCAACTTACATATTGGAAACTATCTTGTAATTGAAAAATTTTCCACACCACACCACATAGTTTTATGATTATCTGATAAAAAGTTAAATGGATAAGTCTATTGGTCTATTGTTTGATATGTTATACCTTTTTAAAGGTAATCAGAAAGCCTTTATTCTATCAAAGAAGATAAAATGATAAAACTAACATCCAAGCAGTGAAAATTGACTAGTAAAACTACTGAGGGCTTATCTGATTGAAGAAAAATTCTCATTTTCAGTGCAGTAGAGAACTGGCCCTGAACTGATGGACCTCAAATTTCTTTATACCTCTTATAGGCTGAACAATAAAAGATAATCTCATCTTTGGAGAGGAAAACGTTTAAATGCTACCCTTTTTGATGACCATGGAAGTGGAGTTAGTAATTTCCTATCAGCCAGTCATCAGAACAGACCAGGACTTTATTTCACCCAATTCCTTGACTGCAAAAGAGAAGCACCAAATCCCTAGATTTTACTGCAGCTTATTCAGCTGCTGTCAGTGCTCCAGATTGAGAAGTGGGGTTAAGAATCAAAACTCCCTAGGCACAGTTGTTTCCAATGTTTTTGATGCAAGCTGAAAAATCATTTCCCCACAGCTAGATACAAATATTTCAAGGACTGATTCCATGTAATTACTGTGTGAAAAAGAGTAAGTTACACTAGAAACCACAAGGAAAACAAGCATCTATTTTGACCCAAAATCCTTTAGTATACAGTCACAATGCTAATTTTCTATCCTACTTATAGTAGGATAGAAATATATATATGCCTATAAAATATAAATATAAATATAAAATATAATGCCTATGCATTAACTGTCGGGAATAGGAAGTTGTACTAAAGAGGGTTGAAAATTCCATGGAAGAAATATATAAATACGACAAACATACACAAAATAAATGTAGTTCTATACTAGAACTACTCTAGGACTTCAAGGAGCAATGAAGTGCAATTACAATTGCAATGCAGTTACAGCATTATTTAACTATGGATATTACTCTTAATTACACGATATGTTCACTGGCATGTAAAACTTTTTTTTCCAAATAATTAAAACTGCTTCCTAAAATGTTCTGTAACAAATAGTGACCCACTAATGCTGCACAGTTAAAACAGATTACTTGAAAATTGAATCTAAATGTACTGTAATTCACATTCATTAAAAGGCTAGACATTTTTCAAATTAATGAAACTGTTCTATAAAAATCAATTCACTATACAACAGTAACATATCACAAACCTGCTGTTAAAATGCAGTCATTTAAATGGGAGAAACACTAATCCAGTGGTAGTAATTCCATTAACCCAACATGTACTCATAGTTTTAAAAATTAAATACCCACCCTGCATCTGTGAGGCATTGTAGGTTATCTTGAGACTCAGTAATTGTCGGTTACTCATGAAAAGGCAGATTATTATACACAAAAAACTTAAAACATACATTTAGAACTGGAAAAGGGAAATGACTTGCAGAAACACTTTTATCTTCCATCTATAGCACTTGGTCCCAGTGTTGGATGTTTTAGGTAAAATTAATGAGGTTTTTTTTCAGTTTATTATCTCACTACAAACTATCAGATTATTTACAAAATATAATTGCATGTAAGTCTATAATTAACATTACACTTCTATTGATAAGCTAACACATACTATTTACAGATTTTCAGTTTAGGAGATTTCTTCAGTTCTTTTTGATTTATTGAGAGGAGCTACAGAAGTGACTTCGTTTTCCTCATTAATATTAGGCATCAAGCATCAGAAGACAGCATTTAGAAAATTGAAAATTGATTATCATTGGTAGCTGAAGTCTACCTTTTATTAAGAATAACCCAGGTTACCATCATGAAGCCCACATTCAGCTTTATATATCAGTGTGAAACTTAAGACATTTCCCATTGCAGGGGTGGTGATTATGATCATGATTTTTTAATTTAAATATCTTATTTCTTCATTCTCAAAAAGTCAAAATAGATCATTTGGATCATATTAAACATTTTTAAGTCTTTTGTTGCAACAAGTCTTTATGTATACAACACAGAAATTTGGCAGGAGAAAGACAGTTGTACATGAGCTATGTCTACCTCCAACCGTAAACAAACTACCCCATTTCAGCGCAGTTACAAGGCTTTTAAAAGGTGCAATTTTAACAAGTTAGAACACTTGCCCTTTTAATCCATGCTGAAACCTGACATGCTTCAATTATTCTATCTGAATCAGGTTAGCTAGAGCTGTGATTGAAAACCACACACAGAAGTATTGTAGAAACCCACAATACCAAGATATTTCTGCTTTGCAAGACTGTGCATCAACAAGATATAGTGCAAAGGCAGCAGAAGTATGCCAGCATTTGCTACGTGTGATGGATTTTTCTGCTTTAAGTGTGTGCTTTATAAACTTGCTTCAGCATCAAGTACTTTTTGGACAAATGATGTCCATAATTCTCAATAACTATTGTTGAGTCCAGCTTCATCTGGATGTTCCTGCACTTCAAAAGATTCCTGATGCATAGTTCATTCTGCACTGCCACAATACTGGAAGACTGAGATTGAACTTTGCCAAATGTTGCATCAGGTAGCTGACTTCCATAGAGCCTTTATTTCCCGGAAGAAACAAATTTGTTACTATGGCCACATCCCACCTCAGGTAAAAAAAACATTACATTCTCTAACATTTTGATATTCTAGTTATTTCCTATATATGTTTTCATATATTTAGCTCTTGAGGTAACTATTTCAAGAAAACCTCAACCTGCTTTTGTGTAGTAAGATGCAAACAAGCTTCAGCATGATTAAAGACTTCACTGTGAAGAGACAAGCACTTACAATTTGGTTTCATGTTACCTGCAATTATTAAAATGACTGACAAGACAACAGAGTTGGCTTCACACCTACTCAAACCCATGAAGACAAACCAAGAAGAACATTTATGTCAAGAACACTTAAGGAGAAGCAGTTCACAAAATGTATCTCACTTGTGAACAAGATGAACACTGTATTGTTCATGGGCTTTGGGAAATTGAAGACACTGTCTTTGGGTATATAGATTCAAATGGCATACAGATCATAGCTCTTTGATGACACTGTTAGCAATAAAAGGATTCAGATGAGCAGGAATGCAAATTGCCTGATGATCAGTGAGAATACCTCCATTTATATATGACATGAAGTATGGACAAGAAACTGAAAATGTGATGGCTGACTGCTTATCTCATCTGCCCTTATCTCTACCAGGTGCCCAGATAAATAATGATACAGAGTTCTTGCACCGATTACAAGCATACTTACTACAGTGCAAAAGAGCTATTTAGATCTACGGTTTAGTACATATCATTCATCAGAAAATTATGTGATTTTCTGATAACAAGGTGGCCTAACAACCCCAAATACCTTGATTCTTTTCTATGAATGCACACTATACTGCCAAATTAACTTTTCTTACAGGTTATTTGTGACAGGCTTGTTCACTTTTTGCTTTGTTATTTTTTTTTTCCAATGGATACAGTTGTTTCATGACAAATGTCAACAATTGTCAGAACAAAACAGTAACTATGAGAACTCTTTTGGTGGCCAGAATTGCATGTTCAAGTTAATGTTGGTCTAAATTTGAAGCCAGTCTTATGCTAAAAATGCATTAACTTTTACGCTGTCATCACAATCTGTTCCTACACTTCAGGGATCATTAGAAAATTTTTTCAATTAACACTTAAGGCCCACACTGACATATTTACTATTCTACTGCCATGGCAGAATGTCTGAAAAAATGTTTGTAAACTGAATTTCAATCACATCTACTATTACCATCATAACCCCACCTATTTTTTTCTTTTTTCAGTATACAATGAGAAATCTCTTTTTTTTCAGAGAACCTTCAAAATCCTTTTTCTCAGAAGGAAAGATTTTATACACAGGCAATGAAGAACATTCTGCCTTCAAGACAACAGAGAGATTGAATGCCTCAATAAAGCTTTGAAAAAAGATTGCTAACTTGGAAAGAAAAACTTGAAAATTCTTCACTACAGACTTTTTGACAAAGTTATAAGGTTACGTGTCACCCAGCAATTCAAAGAACACCTGCTGATTTACTGCATGGATGGAGAATGCATACAAAGCAAAATGTTAAATGTTAATGGATTGCCATTGTCTAAACCTGAAAGATCACAACTGGATACAACACAGAGCCCAAAAGAAACAGCAAATATTTGAAATATACACCGATTGGTAGAAAATACCTTGAAATATACATTTGTGAAAGTATGACAATATAAAAAGACTCTGGGAATAAGATCTCATAGAATGTTTCTCTACTGTCAGTTTGATTGCTCCTTCTTTCCTTTCATTGCAATAGGAAATAACGATGGGGCAACACTAAGTCTTTCACCCTCTTGATGGTTCACATAGTCACATCTCTCTTCATGTAGAGCATGTTCTTCACACTATTAAGTGTGAGACATATACTGAAAAAGAGTTAGTCATTATTCATAATGTTTAGTCTTAAATCATAGTTCATTGCATCCTCAGGTAGATGATTTCAGGGTCCACAGATTCATAGGGGTCAAGCTCCTGTAACAGTTTGCATACCAACTCTTCCTTCACTGATGGTGTGTCTGTGTTTGCATGAACCTGGATTTTGTTCCAAGGCCTAAGGTCCAACAGTGCCAGTAAAGACAGAGGTGAAGAAGGCATTGGGAACTTCTGCTGAAGCATTGCAGGTTGTCCTGGTTTGAGGTAGAATAGAATCCATTTTCTGTGTAGTAATTTTACCTAAGGCTCTTCTAACCCTTGGAAATTAACATCATATTGTGCAGAAACTGTTCGCTCTCAGAGTGATAAGACCTATGTTTATAGTTAATGCCAAGGAATGGTATGCAGAGAGAAAGCCTCTTATTGCTACAACAGCCAAGGTCAGCTGACTTTATTTGTCCTGTTGGAGAGTCAGAAGCAGAAAAGTATAGAGAGGTCACATCTGTGGGGAGGAGTGGACAGAACAGGTGACTTAAAACTGACCAACAGAATATTCCATCTACTCTGCCCCATGCTCGGTATTAAAGCTGAGGGATCAAAGGATCAGCTCTCTTTCTTCAATGGACAGACTCTGAGGGGGACTCTGTTTGTCTTCCTTTGATCCCAATCCATGCATTCTTGACTCCTGATCCAGAATCCAGTTCCCATCCATTGCTGGGTCCAGTCTGAGACTTCTCCAGTGCCTGCTGGTGATGTGATCATCATCCTGGGAGCTTGATACAGTTTTGTATATCTGGTATCTATTCCTTTATTATATTTTTATTTTATTATTAATAATTTAATTAAATTAGTTCCTTCTGAACCCATAAATCTCTTTATCTCTCTTCCTCCTATAACTGGAAAGTGAGGTAAGGGAGAATATCATGTATTAATTATCAATGTCATTCTCATTGGTCAATCCAGCCCAAAACACAACATTGGTGACTAATTCACCTCTCCTGTTTAACAGTGGTCCAACATTTTCCATCTGTTTCTGCTGGTTGTCTACATACTTGAAGAACTTTTTCTTGTAGTTTTTGACATCTGTGGCCAATTTAAATTCAAGTTGAACTTTTATTTTTCTGACTGCACCTCCACATACTCTGACAGTGTCCTTGTAGCTCTCAGTGAGTATTCATCTGCTTTTCCAACTCTGCTATGCTTCATTTTTTGATTTGGAGAAGATTCAGAAGTTGGAATTAAACCAAAGGGTGTCTTGCTCTGCCTGTTTCCCTTACTTTTAAAGAGGATGAACTGTTTCTGTGCTCACAAGAGAGTGCTCTTGACAAACTGCCAGCACTCACTAGCTCTTTTATCCAGCATGAAAGTTTCCCACAGAATCCCTTCCAAGTGTGCTTTGAGCTATCTGAAGTTTACTCTTCCAAAAAACTAAAACCTTTGTCTTAGTACTGACCTTCGGCCTGCTCATCAGTATCACAAACTCTACAATATTGCAATCTCTGTAGCCAAAGCTATTACTAACCAAGATAGCATAAAGCAGGTTTTCTTGGTTAGTGAGTCCAAGTCCAGCAGTGCCTCATTCTTGTTTGGCACATCTAACATTTTTATGAGGAAGCAGTCTTCTATTCATCCTGGGAACTTGATTGACAACATATGAGCTGCTGTATTGTTCTTCTAACAAACATCTGGGTAGCTGAAGTTACCCGTAAGAACCAGATTTTTCTTGACCCAAAGCTTGTAGCTTGCTTAAGTGACCCAAATATTGTCTTGTTGGCCTTTCATCTTGGTTTGGAGATCAGTAGCAGATCCCTACTCCCCGTTGGAGATGATCCCTCTGATCATGACCCGGAGATATTTGATAGGGCTTCCACAATTGCCATACTTGACATATGCATTCAAGGTTCTCCTTAACATAGAGCACAATTTCTACTGCTCTTATTTCCCACCTGCTTTTACAAAACAGCCTATAGCTATCTATCATGATTCTGTAGTCGTGTCAGTTGTCCCACAATGTTTCAATTATTCCTATGACGTCATAACTTTGTGGCTGGATGCAGAACTCCAGTTCCTTCTGTTTTTTCCCCAGGCTGTGTGCACTGATATCCAAATATTTGAGGTGGTTGGTCTTCTGGTTCTCATCTTGGGAGACAGCTAAAGAACATTTGTTGCAACTTCTGTTGTCCTGGCTTATTCACAGTTGATTGCAATGGTGTGAGTGTTGTTGCTTTGAACCTCACACCCCGAGTACTTCAGATCATACCTTTCCATTTTTTACAACCAACACATAAAACAGAGGGAAAAGAGTAATAGCTAAATGGAAAAGGACTAGAAATGTTTAGCCTTCCTTTTACTCAGTGCGATCAAAACTGTAATATCAACAGGATCTGTTATACTTGTCCTAGAAATAAATACTTTATCTGTGGTAATACGATTTTTTTAGGCTATCAAAGAAAATTTTGTGAAGTATAATCAGAATAATTACAACTTAAAGCTTATTAATCTACAGTGGTTTTCATCTTCAAAGCATTGCAAGCACAACAAATTCTTAAGTATTTCCCAAAGCATGAAATGTGCCCCATGAGAGGCTTGATGAAGTAGTTAGAGGCAGCAGGCACAGAACGACCTCCAAAATGCTCTCTAGAGTCCCAGCTGTCATTAGTAGCAACAGAGTGTAGGTAACATTTTCAAAAATATCTATGTGATTCTGAGCTGCCAAGCTGGTAGATGAGAACTGGCAAAATTGCTTCAGCACGTGAAGATAGTAATACCCTACAGTGATCTGCTTTTTACTTCAGCTGTTAATTCTTGCAAAAAAAAACCTCAGCTGTTTGCTTCTGTACACATGAATCGAAATCCTATATTTTCTAAAACTTATCAGGCACAGGACTATATAGGCATATGTCCTCAAAGCACCTGCGTACATTGTGAACTCTTGTTGCCTCCCATTCAGTCCCAAATTCTGAAAAGCGTTTTGGTGTTTAACTGCCTAATTTCAGGAAAAACAAAACCAAAACCAAACAAAAAAAAAAAAAAAGAAGGAAAAAACCAATAAAACAAAACAAATCAGGGAAAAAAAAACACAGGAACTAGGACTTAGGCACCTGGGGGAAATGTTTGAATTTCAAACTTTGCCATGCAGCATTTTGAAACATCTTATGAGATAGAATCTCAGAAAAGTGTTTCAGAGGTTTCCCAAAATAAATATGCTTTTTATGATTCTGGCAGCTGCTAAATAAAGCTTTTTAGGATAAACAGGGATCTCAGAGTCCATACCATAGTAAAGTTCAAAATTATGAGCTGTCCTAAAGCCTGCAAAGAAAACCAGGATTTTCAAAATCTGGCTGCTTGATTCTTAGAAACTGAGAAGCAAGTACAAGGTCTTGTGCCTCTGCCTCTCCCAAGGAATCGAGGTGCTTCATTAGTCACTCAAATAAAAAGAGCAATTTTTGGAATGGGAAATACAGTCATGCTTACTTTATGGTCCTTTCGATCCATTATTACTTATTACACTTTCTTCATGTCAAGGTCAAGACTGGGAAGAGACAGCTATCCGTTCAGACCTCCTGAGCTTGCAGGAGAGACCACTCCTTTCCTGATACAACCTTTTCACTACTGAGAATTCAATGAAAGAAATACATCATTTCTGATGTGTGCCAAGTATGTTTAGGTTCCTCTCAGGACTTAGGTGATGTTGAAGATACGAATCAAAACCAATACACTCCCACATCTCTGTTGTGTTATTTTGCACAGTGTATAATTTTAAGTGCCTGAAAACTCTCACAATACTATCAGATTTTTTTTTGTGATGTTATGTAGCGCTAGACTTCTTTGGCTATGTTTTTCTTAAGTTCTAATGTAACTGTTTAACTTTTTAACAACACAGTCATTAAGAAAACATCTAAAAAAATGTTGCTAGTTTTTCTTTTTCTGTCTATGTTTGCAAGAAAGAAACAATAGCAATATATTAACTCACTTTCTCCATTTAGAATATAGAAACAAGACAGGATGAGGCCTGGGAGTTAGCTGAATCAAATCAAGGGAGGCACTATTTTACTGATAGAAATTTAGCTTTCAAAAGTTTTCTTATTAGGGTTTGAGCTCCTGACAGGGTTTTGACACTGTTGATAGTGTTGCCTTCCTGCAAAAGAACACCATAAGGATACACCATAACTATGAACCCAATGATGAAGGGATTGCATAAAGTTTTTGACTCAGCTAGCAGTGTTACAAATACCTCATGGCAGAACAGGGGAGTTAGGAAAGTGTGCATAAATGATAATCTCAGCTGCTAAAACGTTGAAACAATATCTTTTAAAAAGACTTGACTAGATTAAAATATGTGCTTTTTTTTTTTTTATGCCATACTTACTATATACTTTTTATTTGTTTTCTGGGTTTTGAACATTTCATATATGCAAATGCTTTTTTTTATTATTATTATTTGCAATGCAAATATTTTTTTTTTTTTATTAAATCTGAGAATCTCAAGGGATATAATACTGTTGGCTTCAGGAAAACTATCAGATACCATGAGCATAAGAGTAAAATTCTCAACATAGGGAATACTGCTTTTACACAATAACTTTTACTACCCTCATAAAGTTCACTATATAAAGATAAATCATGTAACACATCTTAAATTACAAAAGCAGTTAAACATTTTATAAATGCATTGTTCAAGTGTCTCATTACAAATTTACCCTTTAGTGTGATTCTCAGTTCGTTTTAATTATTATCTTAGACAGCATTTTGGGTTTGTTGTTTTTTCTGGCTTTGCATTTACTTTTTTCCTTACCTCTTCAAAACATAACCAGCTTCTGCTATTCAAACTGATTAGTAGTGGGAACAGAAAGAAAATATCTGTGTGTAGACATTTTTAACACCGCT
The DNA here is from genome assembly GCA_013400375.1 of Thinocorus orbignyianus. Classification (NCBI taxonomy): domain Eukaryota; kingdom Metazoa; phylum Chordata; class Aves; order Ciconiiformes; family Thinocoridae; genus Thinocorus; species Thinocorus orbignyianus. The sequence continues at coordinate 1,526,011 of VXBW01005789.1, read as the reverse complement.
CTAAGGATGAATATATATACATTCCTGAAACAAGTAATGAACAAGATGCAAGACATGAACAAGACATCTTGCATCCCTCTTATATTTTATATGTTAAGAGACTTTCTGTACTTAATGCTGGACATTAATTCACTTGAAGAATGACTAAACATCCTCAAAACACTGAAAACAGCTGTGCTTTCAACCCACAAGGCACATATAAAGAACTGGGACTTATCTATATTGGAAATCCATACAATACTCTGTGGGAAGGGAAAAACAGCTCTGCCCCAACTCTCAGGGCACCTACCTGTGTTTTATGTACAACTCCTCAGCTCACTTATTAGCTTAAGATCATGCTAATTGTGGTAACACGGCTTCTGGTTTGGAAATGACCTCAGTTTTCAAGCTTAGAACATATTCAGAGCACATTCACTTCCACTTGTAATGAACTGTGCATATATACCTTAAATCTGAGATATGGGATACTGGGGCAGAAAGGAGATACTGTATTCCCTCTTTTGTCAGCAGCAGCTGTTTGGCTCACAGCAATTGCAAGAAATCTAAAAGTTACTGTCAGTTGTCTCTCTGATTCTGCCTATCCTGTGGGGTTTTGACTGCTCAGGAAAATAGGACTCCCTTTAGCCTTGCTGCTCTTTGACTGTACTATATTCATAGCTCAATTTGAAAGGACCCCTTATTCCTGGGGCTCTAGTGGCCGTGGTATAGCTTTTGTGCTTGTCTCTACTGCTGAAGTTAATCCCTGGAGCCTTTTAGTCAGTGTCATAGCACCAGTCTGATGTATCAGGCTTGACTAAGTCAGGGTTTTTCAATTCACAGTGAAAAGAAGCAGAAAAAAAAAATGAAATTAATTACATTTAGGCTAAACAAAACCATAAAAACCCCACAATTTAAAAAGAAAACACACAAAAACAAACAAACAAAAAAAACAGCTAGAGCATAAGGATAGGACAATCATAAAGTAATAAAGGCTAAAAAATCCAGAATGTAAAATTTATTTCATAAAAAATGCTTTAAAATCTGAGTGAAAACTCCAATAACATCCACATGAAGTGGTCAGATATTACTGTTAGGAGTGCATACAGAAAATGTTTTAGAAGGATAGATAATCATAGAATCGTCTAGGTTGGAAGGGACCTTTCAGATCATGTAGTCCAACCACCAACCTAACACTGACAAAAAACATCACTAAACCATATCTTAAAGCACTGCATCTACTAGTCTTTTGAATGTATGAGTGTGTCGAGTGCACCAGTAAGCCTCAATGGACCTGACCAGCCTCCCCTGGAGCTGGACCGCCTACACCCACAGGATTAGGAGTTCTATTTAAGCTCAGCCCTAGACATTCATCACTTCCTTATGATATACTAGGGGAGTGCTGGTGTATTATTCAGCTGTACCTGGTTGTGTGGACCCTGGGTCAGGATTTTGACCTGTGGGCTGGCTTGACCTTGGTTCTGCTTGGTAGGTCCAACACATGTGATCCGAGCTGCGACAAATAGACTGGCTTCGTGGTTCGACCCCAGACTTGTGTCACCATGGTGATACTACCTTATGATCTAGGCTTTTGATTGTACCTGGTCACCATCTCATATTTTTCTGCTTGTTTTGCTTGGGTACTGTGGGATGAGGCTCTGACTAGTGGGGCCCTGATGGCCATGTTATCCCCATTGGCTCCCCAGCACTTAGAGAGTGGCTGGCCCTTGTTATTCTCTGAAAGGACAGAAGTCCAGGACCCGAATGGCATGTCACAAACTTCATTTGTCTGAATTTCTCTCCTATATTGATTGGTTTTTATAGCAGAATTAACTGCTGCAAGTTAAGTCAAGAAGAGGTATGTTCTAACAAACTGGAAGGCTGAGTGTCTGAGATTTTGGTCCCTAGCACTAGGGGTGAAAGTTATGTTTGTAATGCACCATAGAACCATGTCAGGGATCAATATTGGCCCTGTTTGGGGGAGGAAGAAATCCAGGCACTGATATAGTTTAGGGGTGGACCTGCTGGAAGACAGTTCTGAGAAGAAGGATCTGGGGGTCCTGGTAGATAGAACCTCTCCTATGAAGACAGACTAGGAGAGTTGGGGTTGTTCAGTCTAAAGAGAAGACTCCAGGAAGACTTTAGAGCAGCTTTCCAGTATCTGAAGGGTGACTATAAGAGGGACTTTTTTACAAAGGCACATAGTGATAGGGTGAGGGATAATGACCTGGAACTGGAAGGGGCTAGACTTAGATTAGATCTCAGGAAGAATTTTTTTACTATGAGGATGGTGAGACACTGGAAGAGGTTGCCCGGGGAAGTTGTGGAGGCCTGAACAGTGGAAGTGTTCAAGGCCAGGATGGATGGGAACTTGAGCAACCTGCTCTAATAGAAGGTGTCCCTTCCTATGGCAGGGGATGATGATCTTAAGGTCTTCCAACTTAAATCATTCCATCATTATTGAAATCTAGGGTCTGGTAAAATTGTTATGAGTAATCTTTTGTGCTTTGCATTCTGATGTTTAAAAATATGGATTTGAATACATACATATATATATATATACACACATATATAAATATAAAAGAAGTATACAGGGAAATGTATTTTACTAGGGCCCTGTAGAAGAGTCCTGTCATTTAAAAACGTGAAAGTAGAGATTAAACTCCCATTGGAAAATCACACTGTAGATAAACACCAAAAGTTTAAACAAGTTTTTGCTAAATATTTATTCTTACAGCTTTACAGTATCTATAACTAATATAAAACAATGAAATAAAGTTACTGAAATGATAGCTACATGCATTAACTTTTTAAGGGATATTGTAAAGCAAAAAGCAGGGTCAGACTGAAATGCTTCATATTTTGCTAGTATTTTAGACATTACTTTCTTTTGTGAGATCTGCCCTTTTTCCTCAAATTTAAGATTCACAAATATAAATGTATTTTACCCAATCAGTGTTAGAAATAAAGAGACATTATAATTTCTGTGTCTAATTGAAAAGTGAACTGTACAAAATGATGGTGGCCTCTCTGAGGGAGTTAGATGACTAACTTTGAAGGACAGATATTACTTCAATTTTTGCACAGAAATAGTTGTATAACACATTTTGGCAATCGTTATATTTTGGAGGTGATGCAAGAAGCAGTGTGAATCAACTCTTTGACTTGCAGAAATCACCCGTGAATTGTGGGGACTGTTTAATTTCTTGCTAGACCTTACTAATTAGCTGTTTCACCCATGTTATTATTGAGTTTGGACTGTAGCTGCTGTACATGGAACACACTAGGGGGGACAAACCAATTTAGCTCCTTTTATTCTGATGTTGATGTGTTTTGGAATATGCTGAATTTACTGCACTGGAATCCAAAGTTGAGTTTTCATTCATTTGTGGGTTTTTTTCTCATGTGCTGGCTGTACCTGTACATTATTTTTCCCCTACGGAAAATAGCTCATAAAAGCTCTAGCACAATACAGATATCTACAGCTCAGTTATAAACCTACAAAGCCAGGGGTGCTGTATTTCAAGAAAATACTGCTATACCCTTAACAGAAGGGATGCAAGCAACAACTCCTCTAATATTCTCTTTGTTGTTATGTACCAGAAAAGAAAGAATTTGTGTTGACAAGTAAGAATAAATTTAGAAGCCAGTCAAGTGTATTAATTTTTTTTGTTTGTTTAAGGTTTTGTTTAAGAACTGAAAGAAGAATTTGAAAGGCTGAGGAGCAATAGGGAAAAAAGCAACAATAGGGAGAAAAGTAGCAAGTGTCTAGGAGCCCTAGTATGCAACCCTGCTCAGGCTGAAGACAAAAGTGTAAAAGACAGGCTAGGCAAAAGTGTAAAAGAAAAGAGTGAGTGGAAGCAGGTTTCTGGTCGGGGCAGCAGACACTCCGGATCAATACCACACCCTTCAACAAGAAATGAAGGGTTATAGTTGTTGCAGACTCATTTCTGAGGGGGACAGAGGGCCCAATATGCCAGAAAGAACCAACTCAGAGGGAAATCTGTTGTCTTCCTGGAGCCCGGGTGAAGGACATCACCACGAAACTCGGATTATTATCCATTATTGATATTCCATGTAGGTACAGAGGAGGCAGTAACTTGAACCCCAAAAGCAATAAAGAGAGTTCGGGGAGTTGGGAGGCTTGGTAAAGGATTCTGGGGTGCAGGTAATTTTTTTATCACTCCCTCCAGTGGCAGGTGATGATGATGGGAGGAGCAGATGGATAGGATCAGTTAATACATGGCTCTGACGTTGGTGTCACCACCACAACTTTGGATTCTTTGACAGTGGGATGGTCTATACAGTACCAGACCTGTTCACAGGGAATGGATGATGCCTTTCTCAAAGGGGGAAGATAGTTCTAGCCCAGAAGATTGAGGGATTGATTCACAAGTCTTTAAACTAGATATGAAGTGGGAGGAGGTGATACCATCGGGCCTACCTCTGAGTCCCCAGAGACAAAAGGAACCCAGGAACCACAAAGAAAACACCACATGCATAGACCACCTGAAGAGCAACACAAAGGAAACCTCAAAAGATGATTAGAGGGATGGAGCACCTCTCCTATGAGGACAGGCTGAGAGAGCTGGGGCTGTTCAGCCTGGAGAAGAGAAGGCTCTGGGGAGACCTTACAGCAGCCTTTCAGTATCTGAAGGAAGCCTACAGGAAAGCTGGAGAGGGACTCTTTGTCAGGAAGTCTAATAATAGGACAAGGGGTAATGGTTTCAAATTGGAAGAAGGGAGATTTAGATTAGATATTAGGAAGAAATTCTTTACTGTGAGGGTGGTGAGGCACTGGAATAGGTTTCCCAGAGAAGTTGTTGATGCCCCATCCCTGGAAGTGTTTAAGGCCAGACTGGATGGGGCTTTGAGAAACCTGGTCTAGTGGGAGGTGTCCCTGCCCATGTTAGGGGCGTTGGAAGTCGATGATCTTTAAGGTCCTTTCCAACTCTAACCATTCTATGATTCTATGATTCTAAGGCATTTCATGTTTCCAGTTACTCTGGGCTCATGAACCAGTACCAACTCAGTAACTGTAGTGTTGACTGGCATTTCTATGATTGTATGGTAAGACATGGCCTTTACTCAACACTCACTTTAACATCTATTGCCTTGCTGACTTATTTTAGTGCAGTCCAATGCAAGATATGGTAAGACTTAGTGGTGTAATTTTTTAAATATTAATCAAGAATGTAAACCAGAAGTACTTTAGTTATCACTTAAGGTATCCATTTAAATCTCAACAGTTTCAGTGAATGACCTGTCAGTGGATGGCAAAGAAATATGCTTGAAAAGAAAAATATCACTTCTAAATGTCATACTACTGTTTATTTTTAATGTTCTTTTGCAGAAATTCATAAACTTTTTCCTTTAAGAAAGGCATCTTTCATCAGTAGTTTTACTTTATTTTTTTATCTTAAGTACCCACTGATATAGCAATGTTATCTGAAGACGCATTCTGTCTTCAGGCGAAGCTCCGGGGGACGTAGCGGCGGGAACTGAAAGGGCGGAGTTGGAGGAGGCGCTGCTCCTCCTGAACCGATGAGATCAATAGATGTTTCAGGCTCCTCCTCTGCCGGAGTTTTGTGAGGAGGCATTTCCGCTTGAGCGTCACTTTGCCACTCTGCCACTGCCCCATAGAAACTGCAGGTTTCTATGAGTTTCGCAAGGGGCTCTGCGACAAGTCCTTCCCCCACTCCGGAGGACGAGACTCCCCCTTGTTCATCAGTTCGGAAACAGTTTCACACACAGCCACAGTCCCGGTCATGCCTTTCACCACAGGCAGCCCAAAAAACCGTGCCCAAGCCCCTGGTTTACGCTCGGGGATCTTGTTTCTAGCGGCAGCAGGGTCAGGGCTCAGCGTTTGTGCAGCGG
>VXBW01005789.1:1439206-1519685 GCA_013400375.1 Thinocorus orbignyianus | reverse complement strand
CTTGCAGTTTCTGCTTCAAGGTTCTCCAGCATTCCAGAAGGACACTCTCCCTCTCTCCTTGTTTACCATTCTCGCAGGGTCTGTGTGACCTTGGCTCTTCTTCCTTGTCAGTGTAACTTGCAGTTCTCACTGAGGCCTACTGTGGCTAAAATCCTACTTATGCTAAACACTTAGGCTAACAAGAGGATTGCTTGTACAATGCTTCCATGGATCCATGGCCCTGGTCCCGCAGCCATTCTGCAACAGCATTCTTCTATTCTACTGCCAAAAATGAAGTTTCAAAATATGGCTTTAGTTCTAAATGAAGTATGAGGGGAAAATATCAATTGTGAATAGTAGCTTGTGAATTTTTTGTCTACATTTGTACCATGATTTGATTACCAAAAATGCTACCTTGGAATATTTTCATTGAGGGGATGTTACCACTTGAAGCATCCACCTCTGGGACCCTCAGCACAGGAAAGACAGGGAACTGTTGGAGTGGGTCCAGAGAAGGGTCATACAAATAATGAGAGAGTACCTTTCCTATGAGGACAAGCTGAGAGAGTTTGGATTGTTCAGCCTGGAGAAGAGAAGGCTTTGGAGAGACCTTATTTTGGGCTTTTAGTACTTAAAGGAGGCGTACAGGAAAGATGAGGACACACACTTTAGCAGGGCCTGTTGCTTTAGAATGCTGGGTAATGGCTTTAAATGAAAATAAGGAGGTACATTTGGATTTGATATTGAGAAGAAATTCTTTACTGTGCGGGTGGTGAAACACTGGAACGGGTTGCCCAGAGAAGTTGTGGATGCCACATCCCTGGAAATTTTGAAGGCCAGATTTGACAGGGCTCTGAGCAACCTTATCTATTTTAAGATGTCCCTGCCCACTGCAGGGGGTCAGATTAGATGACATTAAAGGTCCCTTCCAACCCAAACTATTATATCATCTCTTTGGTCAATTTGGTTCAGCTGTCTCAGACTAATTCTGTCAGGCCATAGTCGGGGAGCAAAAATAAAGCCTGGACACTGTGCAAATACTATTCCATAACATCCAAAATACTGTTGTGTTATCAGTGTTGTTTTAGCCACAAATCCAAAATACAGCACCAGATGGGCTGCTATGAAGAAAGCTAGCTTCATCCCAGCCAGACGCAGTACAACTTGTAATGGTGAAAATAATGTTAACTGAGCTATAATTGTGATTGGCACTTGAGTAGATGGAAAAACAGGAAAAGTGTTTTGTTTCTTGTTACACTACATTTTCACATAGTGCTATCAAGTTTTGCATAAACTATTGGAATACATTCATTTTCATGTGGTTTTTGTTGGCTTTTTTATTTTATTTTATTTTATTTCTGATTTCTTGAGAGGGTTTTACATTGAGGATTCTTTCATTAACATTGTGAAGCATTTGTTTTCATTATGTTATGTTTTTCCTGTTTTTCAAGAATAGTGCACTTTAAATAAGTTGGATAGTTCAGGAAGGAAAAAAAAATTGTTAATCCCATAAAATGATATTTCCATGGACTCAAGGGAAAAAAAGTGTTTGGAGAACCAATTATATTGTAATATCTTGGCAGAGTTCTCATTACTAAAAAAATATGTATTATTTTAATCTCAGTTTTCTGTAAGTAAAATTACTCTCATGAAACTGATAGCTAGGTCAGAGTCAAAGACATAAAAAATTTGGATCTCAAGCTGCAGTGTTGAATAGTCCATGAGAAACTGATGATAAATGATTGCCAGGAGTTAAATACAAGAATGAGTTAATGCTGTACTTGACATAAAAGCAGAGAAAGGAAAAGTAGCACTATAATGGCCAGTTATTCTAAGGTCTCAGAAACCTGAAAATCACCTCACTTCAAAAACAATGCTTTTATTATCATAGCTTTTATGCATTCTCTAGGACAGTACTTCAACAAAATGCATCGTTGTCTTTGACCTTTCATAGAATAAAAACATTAAATCTTCTCAATTGCCTCTTTATAGAAGCACAGGTGAGATTTTAAGCAATAGTTTCAAGAGCTAGGTATTCAAATAGGAATTCAGCAGCAGCAGTGCATACGGAAAATTGCTTTGTCAGAAGGTAAAAAAAAAAAAGATATTACAGAATGTGTTGTGACAATAATCATAATTATGACTGAGGCAATTCATGTGATAGAGCTCAGCTTGTGTTATATTGGGTATATAATGGTATCAGGTAAGTTTAACAGATGTGTGTTTTGTCAAATGGTTTTCGACTATGGCTTAAACTTAGATATACTGACTTACAGAAGATTGGAGAAAGGCCCTCAAGTGAGTCAATTAGAACACAGATAAATAGACACACATCCCTTTCTTATTCAAACTACTAATCACTATATTTGGCCAAACATATAATAAATTCTTATTCATCCATATTTTGCTTTAAATTTATGCTCTTAAACAGAGCAACATCCCAATTCAATTATGTGGTGTAAAGGTCATTCAGGCAGCTCATCCCTTCCAATAATGCCATCTGTAATTTAGGCATTAAATACATTGGCATGTTAACAGTACACGTACTCCCAGTGACTGAGAAGTAATTAGGCAGTGGACTCATTCTGAATGATACTGCAGAAGTTTTTGGGGAAAAAAAGGGTTATATACTGCATAGCTATCAGCAGATTGTTGTGTAATAAAACCCTTAACAAATTTGATTCCTTTGGAGGCATTACTCTGCAAGGCTTTTAAGATACTGTTCCATTTCATCTATAACATTGTGATTGTTTTCTGGCAGCTTACATGTATTGACAACCATTGTGATTTGCATGCCCCTACATTGTGTGCTGTTGTGTGCATATAACACTGGGAAACAAATAAGATTGCAGTGGATACAAGGCTATATTAAAGTTAACCATACAGATTCACAAATCTGTCACCACCTTTAACCAAAGAAGTGATAGAGTATCTTGTTATGCTATTACTCATGTCGTAATTCCCCCTTTTTTTATTTCTCTTTTGCATGTTGGTGTTCCTTGACATTTTCTGACATTTGAACCTATTTTTCTGACTTTGCCCTGAAGATACGTGTCCTTATCAAATATGTTCCTTTGCTTAATCCTTAACATTGAAATATTTTTCAATGTCCATGGTAAGTTTAACTGGCTAGTACATGAGTTACTGTACATTCTTCATTACTGATGATTGTTATAATACTAGACTAGTGAAACTATACCTGGTAAACTTGCTTTGTTCTTAAAACCGCAGAAATTAATTCCATTTTTAGCAGAGGAGTAAATTCTGCTTTGACATTGATTTCATTCCAATGTCTCTAAGTGACATCTACTGTTGTTACATGTTTATCAAAAAACCCCAAAAAGGTTACTCCTATGTATAGAATATTTAAAGCGGCATACTAAATATAATGTAGTCCTAACTATAAAACATGAATAATAATTTCTTCTACATTTAAGTAATCTGTACCTCCTTTTTCTAATAAAAATCTAGTTCTGCTTTGAAAACTAGAAAGACTTACAGACTGAAACCATGTTTGCCAGTAAATCATTCACTTTCTCAATACAAAAATGCATGAGGCACAAAATTATAGATTTTTAACTGAATTCAAAGTGGGTTCTTGAAAATAAATAATTCTATCAGAAAAATGGAGGATGTTTTTATTTTATATATAGCATAAAAACAGTGAGGAAAACATTGATTTCATTTCTTTTTACATTTTGTTGGGCATTGTAAGCCATATTTTTGCTTGCATTGAAAAATGATCTAATTTCTTACAGAAGAGAAAGGAAAAAATAGTGAAGCCTTAAGGTGATTAACTGGAAGAAGATGAAATAACTGTGGTATCTCTTTTTCCCTTTACATCCAGCCATGGCCCATATACAATAGACAGGAAAACAATGCTGAAAAGTTATGTTCACAGTAAATTAAGCTGTGTTTTTGAAAAAAGGAGGAAAGATGTGGCAGTGTTTTTAACATAAAATAGATCACAGGTACTGTAAATCATGTGCATGTTAAAAACTTGTCAAGTTAATTTGCCTCGGGTAGTAAAGTTGTGTATATATACATGTATATGTCTCTCTATATCTATATAAAAATACATTTTTTAAAAAAGATGAAATTACAGATTAGGTAAAACTATAAGTTTGAACTATTAGAGTGAAAATTATTCTGGCTGGAATAGGTGTTAATGAACTAGAAATAGTCATTTCCTTAAACTTGCAATGAACTTATTGAATATTCAAAAAGAACACACTAACTATTGAGAAAAGTAGGTGAAATATTGTGCTGATAGAGTTAATTTTTTCATAGTAGCTGCTATGGGGCTACATTTTGGATTTGTGCTGAAAGCAGTGCTGACAATACAGAGATGTTTTCATTATTGCTGAGCAAGCGCTTTCACAGTGTCAAGGCCTTTCAGCTTCTCGCACTACCCCACCAGTGAGTAGGCTGGGGTTACACAAGGAGTTTTGAGGAGATACAGCTGGGACAGCTGACCCTAACAGACCAAGAGGATATCTCATACCATATGACATCATGTTCAGCATGTAAAGCCAGGGGAAGAGGGAAGGGAGGAGACCTTTGCAGTTATGGCAATTATCTTCCGAAGTCATTGTTTTGCTTCATGGAGCTCTAATTTCCTGGAAATGACTGAACATCTGCTTTCTGGTGGGCAGTGGTGAATGAATTCCATGTTTTGCTTTGCTTGCATGTGCAGCTTTTGCTTTGTCTTTTAAACTGTCTTTATCTCAACTCATGAGTTTTCTTACTTTTATTCTTCTGATTCTCTCCTCCCACTCACCATGGTGGGAGTGAGTGAGCATCTGCGTGGTGCTTAGATGCCAGCTGGGGTTAAACAATGACAAACATGACAATGAAGTTCTTAATATCAGATACAAGATATACCAAATTTCATCTGCAGTCAAATTTATAGAGAAGTAGTAGGTGCCAGGTGGAGATCTACTGCCTGTCCAGTCAGATGTGCTACTTTTTCCTGTGTTACTGCTGCTGGAATTTCTGAGTACACCAGAAAAATGGCTTACATATTTGGTAAGGAATACGTTTCCTGGGTATGTTTGAAGTACACAACGCTGTACCAGGAACTGTTCTCTATTAGGTGAGAACTAGCAGTACTGCAGTGATATGAATGAATGGGGAAGACTTTTTACAGGAATAAGAAAAAGATGAAATTTTAACATAAAGACCCAGCTTTAGAGCTGAATACACTTGGATCAGCCTTTGCTATTGTCTCTCTATGGACTTGATATAAAATCGAGAAGGACTTGTTCGGTAGGATTGTTCCACTGTGCCTCTCCAAATACTTTCTCAATACTCTTGCCATTTTGAAAGTCTTCAGAAAACTAACCAACAGTAAATGAACTGTATGAAATACAGTGAGTTTTGTTAGAGAGGTATAGAGTTCAAAAGGATAGCTAATATATGGAGCTAGTAGTTGCTAGGATTCAAGCATACAAAGATTGCTTTGTGGGTGCACATTGATGGACACTGCTGATGTTCTGTGCAGCAATTTAAAACAGATTTTAGTGCACTTGTGTTCACTTTCTAAATAAGTAATATAAATTCAGAAATGTACCTTTTTAGTATTTACCCCATTCACAGATATGTTGGCATTTGCCTGGTACAAAAAATAAAACTGGGATAATGTATCCATCATCTTTATAAGTTTACATATATGCTTTATTCCTTGCAGCTTACTTTTCTGACAATATTGTTGTACATGGTTGGTTTTTTTTTCTTTTTATTTCATTGCAATTTTCCTGAGTTAACACATCCACTGCAGCGGGGGGAAAAAAAAAAAAAAAAAAAAAAAAAAAAANAAAAAAAAAAAGCAAAAAGCAAACAAACCACAGAAACACCAGAAGTTCATGATAGGAAGGTATTTACATAGAAAGCATCAGTTATATATCTAGTTCACTATATTCTCCCTTGTTGGTTTAGTGGTTGTAATAACAGAATGTTAGGTCCCAGTTTTTGTTTTAAATAACATCCTATGCCAGTTTGCTAAAATACTTATCAAAACCTGGATGCTGCAATGCACAGACAACTAGACAACTACCTGTTCAGCTGCACTTGTCTCTGGGTAACATAAATAGGAGGGCAGGGCTGCTATCAATGTCATTATTGCTCAGCTCAGCTGGGGTTACAGCTGTCTGTATACTATTGCCATTCCCACATTCATTTTGGCTAGTCTAGCTGTACAACATACTTTCTATTATCTTTATTAGCACTGCAGTTTTGAAGAATATTTTTGCCTGGTATGGGTATTTTTCCTGCATTGCAAAGAGAAAGGGAAGAAAGAGAAATGTTTTCTTTAAAGTAGAAATTAAGCACTGTCCCATAGCAAAAAGACTTTCAGGTCAATGGCAAAGAACTGGGACCGTCCAACAGAGGCTGCCTAAACTTGAAACCTTTCACTCAATCACAACTTTTTTCACTGTATAGTGGCTTTTCAGCTCCATGTAGTTGTTCAGGTAGGCTGTGGTGAGGTATGCCTCAGACAGCTTTGAGAACAGTGGGCTAAATCTCACTACAGATGGAGTCTGATGGAGAGCTATTAATCAAGTAGCCAACTAGCCATCTCTCATGATAGCAACCTTCAACATCATGTGATACAGTCCATACTAAATGTAATTATACAGGACTGATCAACTTTTGAGAGAAGTTGCGCGTAGCCACGGAACTGTTTAATAGAATCATTGAGCCTCAGAAAGAAGTGTCCATTTGAAATTAAAACAATAGTTAAGATAATATACATCAGATCTTGTTAAACAGAAAATAAAGAAGAAAATATTGTTGTTTTTTCTGTAACATAAAATAAGAAAATTTCCATCAATTTCAACAATTTTAGTCAATAAGCTCTTCCTTAAAATAAATTGTTATTTCTCTTATGAAGACCTGGTCAAAGGCATCTAGATAAAAGAAGCAAGATCATCATATGGGCAGCAGTACAGTGACATAAGAATGAAAAAATAGAAGTCTTGGAGACATGTAGATTGAAATGAGAGGGGGTGTGGAAAGAATAAAATAATAAGGAGTTATTCCTATGGGTAAAGAAAGAGAAAATCTAAACTTGCCTGCAGCCCAAGAAAGAACTGTACTTGCCCGTTGCACCTTTGGAGAATCAGCAGCAACAAGACCACAGAGACCAGCTACAAGGATTATACTCAAGGGAAGTAGCTCTAAGTTCTGCCTCGGGCTTCATGAGATCTGGTTGCCAAAGGCAGCACAAGAGATGTTGTGATTCAGCAGCCCTTCTCTGTGCACTGTCTTTGCCCAAATGTTATGTTTAGCTTTCTCCTCATGTCTTCATCACCTGCATCCTACAGCTTGTTGGAAGACCAGATCTTTTGTCAGAGGGAAAGATGGGGGATGAAAATGTTTCACTGAGGATACAAAAATGAAGAATCTCCTTACAAATTGTATCATGCCATAATATGTCAGGAAATGAAAAAAAAAAACTGTGCTGCTCATTCCTCTTCATGTTTTTCCCCTGCTCCAGCATGAGGTGCCTCTCACAGGATACAGTCCTTCACAAACTTATCCATCATGGTCCTCCCCACAGACTACAGATCTTGACAAACTGCTCTAGCATGTATCTTTTCCATGCAATGTAGTCCTTCAGGAGCAAACTGCTCCAGTGTGAGAACCCTGCAGGGTCACAGTTTGTGCCAGAAAGCCTGTTCCTGTGTGGGATCCTCTCCATGGGCCGCAGTTCCTGACAGGAATCTCCTCTTGCATGGGATTTCTATGGTCTACAGCTTCCCTCAGGGCACATCCATGTGTTTCACAGCATATCCTCGATGGGCTGCAGTGTGGGTATATGCTCCGTAGGCTGCAGGGAGACAATCTGCATCATGATGCTCTTCACCATGGGCTGCTGGAAAATTTCTGCTCCAGTAACTGGAGCACCTCCTCTCCCTCCTTCTTTCCTAACATGGGTGTCTGCAGAGTTGTTTCTCTTTTTCTCTCACAGCTGCCGAGAGAGATACTCTTTTGCAATTATCACAGAGGCACTGCTACTGTCCCTGATGGACTCAGTTTTGTGTAACTGGCTTTGGAGCTGGCTGAAACTATCTGTCTGACATGGGTCAGCTCCTAGTGCCTTCTTACAGAAGCTACCCTGAAGCTCCTCTGCTACCAAAACCTTGCCACATAAACCAAATACTTTACCAAATTAAGATACAGAAGACATAATTGGAATTTAAGTGCAAAATTTCACAACCTTTGCCAAAGAAAAGTGTCATGAAGAAATCATGGATTCTTTCACAATACATACTTGTTTTCTGTTTGACCGTGATGTTCCTGGTGGTAAAAAACACAAACCTGATCCAGAGCCATATGAACCCATTAACTGTGCTTCTGGCAAATGCTAAAACACTAATAGAAATCAGTCCATTAATTTTTCACTGCCTCAGGTATAATAAATTGTGTTTATCTTCAAAGGCATGCACAAAGTTCCTAAAAAAATCCTGTTACTAAGCACTACTGAAGTGTAAGCATGCAAAATAATTTTAAAACAGTACAAAGGATAATATACAAGTAAATTATTAGCTGTCACTTTCCAGGGAACAGGGAACAATTGCTAGTCTTGAAAAAAAAGCCACTCAGTTATCACTAGAATAGAAATCCCTAAATCATCCTAAAAGCAAAGTACTAACAGCAGTTTTCTCTTTTTACAGTTAATATTAATTGTTCATTTGGCCCTAAAGTCTTGATTTTTTTAAGTCTGTAATCCTCTTGCTTTCTATTCTCTCTGTTAAAAAGAGAAGAAAAGTAATTATTGTCAGAAATAGTAAACTCATATTAATCACAATTACAAGCAGTAATGTCTGATTACAATTTTTAATCAATCATGCCATTCCATGTTTAACTCACTAATGTTGGGACCACTAGAGTGGACAGCCATCTGTGCCTCTGTAAAATTAGAAATATGATGAATTATAGCAACTGGTAGTTTGAGGCTATACCATGAATACAAATCATTAGAGCTGTGACAATTTTAACATTCTGCCAGAAAATTTTATGAGCTGCATTTGCTGTTCTTCTTGTCATGGTAAAAAGTACCTAGAGAAAGATCTGCACTTTGCTCATCAGATTTTCATAATGATTTACAATCAATGAGAAGACAAAGTTCTGTTTATATAATGCAAATCCTTTTTGTCATAGTCAGTACTATAGTATGAAGATCACATTCTGCTCTATCTCAAGTGATAACTATCTAAAGTCTATTAACTTCCAAGGTTCTCTAATAACATATTTCAAATTTTACATTCAGTAGACTTACTGCATATTCATCAGCAGCATAAGTGAGAGCAGAATCAGATCCCTTGGTAATTGCTGTATTTAATGATTTGTCAAATTAATAAACTTTAGACAGTAAGAGAATAAAATGGCAACTCCTTTGAAACTACAAATATAACACAAATAATTTCTTATAGAAGTTAATAACTACATAAATCATAACATGCATTTTGTGAATATACTTAATTTGTAGGCAGAATCAGTAATGCAGGCTTGTAATTTTTATGCTGAATATCTTTTTTTATCGGAAAAGATATATTAAAATACGAAAATCAACAAAAAGCTGACTTCTTTTATCTAATTAAATTTAAAATTACTATTCATCATTGTTTCTAGGACTACTTTAAATGTCTGCCATGTCTACGGTATTCTGGAAGATAAAAGAATAATTCATGTTGGAAGGTACCTTAAGAGATTCTCAGTCCGAACTCCTGCTCAAAGCATGATCAGGTATGTGGTCAGATATGGTTGATCAAGGCCTTATCCACCCCAAGCATAGACAGACACTTCACAATTGCTCTGGCAGCTTGTGTCAAGGCCTCATTGTCGTCACAGGGAAAAGATTTATCCCTATATTCAGTGAGAACTTCTCTTGATTCAAGTTATGCCCTTGGTCTCTATTCTCCAATTTTGTGTCACTGTGCAGGGCCTGACTTCACCTTCCCTATTGCCTATTTGTGGGTGTAGGAGAGCTGCCCTTTGGTGCCCCTAAAGCTGTTCTTGCTCCAGTATGAACAAGACCAGTGCCTTCAGCATCCTCTCACAGCGAAACTGCACCAGGCCCACACCAATGTAATGGCCCTACACTGCACTTGATCCAGTTTTCTTATTGGAAAACAACCATTTTCATTTGTCAGTCTTGGTCTCAAAACAAAGATGATGCCCTTCCAAAACTGCAATTTTTTTCCCACTTTTTACATTTTGTTAATCACATGAAGTGTTTGAGTAAATGCTCACAATAAATATGTATTTAAAACAGACATGGAAGGTAAATACACAATGAAGAGTGTTTTTCTAGCTGTATTGTTTCAGATCATTGGTTAAATACCATCCCACTAAAAAATATGCAATAATCACCTTGAACTATCTAGGACAACTATCTCCTCATTGTATATTGATGACAACTCAGAGTGATGCTTTTAACTGATATGTTAAACTTTTCTATTATTATTAAAGGGTACCACAGCCAGTATTAGTTTTCAGAATGAGATCCCTAATTGTCTCAGCTCCTGACAGAACTGACAGTTGTCTTTGAGGCTTTTAGAATGATAGAGCTGGGAACAAGGGTAAACATGTGACTTTGTGCTGTATGAGAAGAGATTGGGTTAGGACAAAAGTTAGTAATCAAATAAGAAAATAGACTGCAATCTTAATTCTGTGAATAAACTTACTTTGTTAATAGTAATCATTTCTCTAAACGTATCTAATGGTTGAGTCACTGTGATCTAAATCCAGATTTAACTCTAAATTTTATGGTATCAGCTTTATTCATTTAAAAAAAAAAGGTTTTAATAGTTGGATAGTTGAACAAATAGAGGTGTTTACTTTCAAATAATACTTTAGTGACTATCATTACTTTTAAGAAAGAAAAATATGGACACAATATCTCACTTCTTGAAATGACTTCAATGTTATATTGGCTTCATTTTCCTGGAGGATCTTATAGCAACTTCATCATAGCATAGTCATAGTATAAGAGTTTTGCTAGAATATATGAAAGAAGCAGTGAAAAGATTAAAGTATTTGCCATTGTTATAAAGAAAGGCATGTTTTATTCTCAGTCATGTTTCACCATAATGAGCAAAAAAAAATGCAAATATGTATTGATTCTATACAGAGGTCAGTACAAGTGACAAGCAATCTGGAAAAAGTTAGCAGTCCTAAGTAACAAAAGTAATTAGAAAGATGACTATAACCTTTCTTTAATGAATAGCAATAATAAATGACTTCCTTGGTGTTCTTGTGACCCTGTCAAGCTAGCAAGGTGGTCTCTCCTGAGTCGATTCTATGTTTCGATCCCTTTTGTAATCACAGTCTCACAGCTGTTGAAAATAGTACCATTCATTAATTGATCATGGTTTATTTGCATGTGTATTGTTCATCTTCCTCTGTTCTGAATGGCTCTTGAGAGCAAAAATGAGGGGCATTTGTCATCCTTAGGTCTTCAATGTTTTTATTTGTTCTTGGATTGTCATTCTCTTGTCAGTGTCACAGTAGGTTAGTGAGCAAGAAGAAACTATAACTTTAGCAGCCACCTCAGATGCATGAAGCACACGAAAAACATCATCCCAAAACTAGCACGGGTGTTTTGATTTTCATTGAAGTTATTATCCAATAAAAGATATACTTAAGAAAACCTACTTGTGTGCATGAATTTGAGGTTTTGTCTGCTAGTACAAACATCTTTTGTGAAACGTAACCATTGGTTAGCAAACACTGTAATTGGCATTCAATATTTTGAGGCTTTCTCCTTTTAAAGAATATCAAAGAACCTCTTCACCAGGTATGGGATGCGAAGGTTCTTACTCCTGTGAGAAAAGATGCAACAGCTACATTCATGTTTTATTCAGGAATGGGGCAGAAGGAGGAAAAAAGTCACATTCAGTTTATTTTCAAGCAGTATGCTCACATACTTCTGATGAATTTAAATGTCGTGATTTTCAAAGCAGTTCTGCCTATGGGCTAATATTTAGGAATTTTCATCAACAGACTTCTTGGCTGTGTCTCCTAGGCTTGACTGAAGTTAACCTCCCTCACAAGTTTTAAGGCAGTCCTTTTTCCTGGTATTAATATTTCCCTGTATGCCTGTAACTGCATTAAAGGAGCTAGCAAGTTAGATAGGATAACCCTATCCCTATATTTATCTTGAGTACCCATCGCATGGGTACTCAGGATAAATATAATAAGAAAAAAAAAAAAAAAACAACAAAAAAACAAACCAGAAACTATAGACTGGCATTGGGGATTTTGTGTACTACAACTTCTTTTCAGAAATCTGAAATTAAAATTTCAATTAGAAAAAGCACTTAGCGAATATACTCATTCAAGGCTATGACAATGTGCAGCAATAACGTGTCAGGAGTAAAAAAGCTGTACTACAACTTCTAAATGGGGTTACAACTCTGTTTATAGATGAAGTTAATACATTCAAGTGGTTTATATTTATATCTTCACACTTCTGAAACAGTAGTAATGATTGGACTATTGCTTATGATAACTCAATTAAATAATTACTAGTGCATAGTGGAAAAAATCTTAAATTCTTCTATTCCAGCAATTACCATCAATTTATAGATTTTCAAAAACCAGTAAGAAAAAAATCTTTTATTTTCTTTAAATAAAACTGGATTTGATCACTAACTACTAAAAATGAGGAGTTTGAATCCAAATATGCTTTCTGATATTATTCTGATACAGTTTTTAGTTGAAGCCAAAACTTACAGTGTCTATTTTTTAGGTTTGACCTACACACTAGATTTCTATTATTTGGAGACAAAAGTTCACGTTAAAAACCTCTGGGATTTAATTTAATTTGGACCTGCTCTCAAGTGCCATTCCTTTAGAGAAATTAATCCAGATTCAAAAGAATTTCCTTTCAGTGCAGCTCAGTTTTCAGGATGGGACAGAAAAATCTAAATAAAAGTCTAGCTTTCTGTAAGGAAGAAATTGTGAAGAATTTAACTGTAAGACCTTCCTACCCTCAAAAACTTATTAAAACAATGTATATCAGAAGATATATATGGAAGATTATTGAGGAACTTTCTCCTCAAGCCGTATCCTAAGTCATATATCTAACTTTAAAAATGCTGAGAGACGAGCTAAAGGTCTTCGTATTTTATTGCAGGCTGTAAGAATGACCTGCAGAAAAAGCTTTTCAAAATAAAGCTATTAAATCCTGCAAACATCGGAGGACTGAGAATCTTTCTACTCTGACATTCCTGTCATATGGGCAGAGTCCAAAAGCCCATCGAGGATGTAGTGTTTATGTTCATTGAGCTGCCAAAATGTAATTAAAATTTTTTGGAATACTTACATGTTAGCACATTTGAAATAAAAAAGCATCATAAAGGAAAAGAGAATGTAATTTATCACACTAAAATAAGTATGCTGAAGAAATGTGGGATGTATTTTAGAGACACTGGCAACAGCCAGTCATGCATGTCTCCTCTTCTGCTAAAGTTAATCTTTTGCATTGTACTTTCCTTTCATATTTTTTTTTAATTCTTTATTGTATTTGAAAAATATGAGAGGAACACAGGACATGTGGGTGGAAACAGTCAGGGGAGAAGCAGTGGCAAAAATGAAATGATATCACCTCATTTTTTACCGTGTGTTCTGACACTCGGAATTTGGGAATACATCCAGTAATACTCCATCATCCAGATAATTTTGAAAAATATTACACATATTACAGTTTTCCTTACCCACCTAGGGCTATAACCATGTAACTACATTATTTCCCTATTTAAAAAGAAATTACTTTGATAGTCATAACTGTTGCATTTTTAAGGTGGAAATTAGCAAGTATTTATCTTGTGCATACACATATATATGTACATCTTTGGTTTCAGTGAAGAAAGATTTAGGACAATACCAGTAGGGTATTTTATGCAAAGAATTGTAGAAAATAATAGAACCACTATCAGAAATCTAATTTTGATTGAGGAATTATCACTTTGATAAGTGATAATTTGATTTCATTATGTTATTCATGCCATTTATCTTGGAATCAATAAACAGATGTTTGATTTGAGTCTAATACCTGGTCTCCTTCCATAATAAGGAATAAGCATCTCTACACACCACTTCTTCTGAGCCACTAATGGGAAGGATGTCTGCCTCTTGCAACAAATCTCTGTTCAGTGACTAAGGTCTTTGCAGAGGATGCTTGGAATCTCTCAAATAAAGTAAATAAAATAATTAATTAAAAAAAAAAAAGTGGAAAAATCCCAGATTAAGTATTTAGACCCAGAAAAAGTAAACAAGACAACATCAGAATTATATGCTTTTAAAATACAGCACTTACCTGGTTTCATAAAACTGAAAAAAGTCTACTTCCTTGCACTCTGTTTTTTCCCCAACTTTCTGAATATTTGAACATGTCTACACTCACATCCTGGGAAGTATAGCAGATGTGAAGTTCACCAGATATAATTTCACTACTTTCTTGTCATGCAGATCTTTTATTTAGTAATGGAAGAGAGATTAATATACTATTTATGCAGAAAAGAGGTTGAAACATGACTAAAATAATCACAAAAGTTACTGGGGGAAATTATAGTCAGTTAGAGTGCTTAAAACCTCATTGTTTCTAACATATTTACAAGTTAAGCAGTTAAAAGGAAGATTCAATTCTTGGTTAGATAACCATAACTAACAAACAGCTATGATCACAAGCTAGAAATTAGACAGTGGCTGACGCAAATTCAACATATGTAGGTGCAATGCAAGTGTCTTTAAAAAAGAAAAGCAACAGCATAAGGTTTTTTATTTTTTATTTTCTTTAACAGACAGGTTTATATACGAAATATTGTTATGTGGATCAGTCTAGAGTTCATCTAGAATTAGAGGTAAGTCCATTGTTGTCTTTAAACAAGAACAATGACTAGTCTTTTTACAGTAAAAACTCCTAAAAATCATCCATAAAGACTGAACTATTGATTATTTCTGGGGAACTTTCTCACTCAACCTCAACTAGCTAACATCTCTCTGTAAAGGGTAAAAATTTGGACTGCTAGATTTCTTTTCTTAGATTTTTTTTTTCCGTTTTCCCCAACTCCAGATTGTTTACATGACTTTCTGTACTGACCTAGATACAGATCATTCAGATCTTCTTCAGTCATCTAAGTGGTTGAATACCAAATATTTCCTGCAGTGTATGCTCAGTTTGTCTCCAAAAAAAAAGAAACGTAAATGTCTTTTTGTTGCATATAGCTTGCTATCTAGAAGTCCAAGCTAAAGGTAACCTTTGCAAAAAGATCAAACATGAATTAATTGATGTATATTTACTTTGTTGAAGTAATTAAAAAAAAAAAAAAAAAAACAAAACAAAACAACCAAACAAACAAAAAAACCCAAAATGTTTAGGCATGCTTTTGTTCTAGCAATAGTTTCTCTTGCAGTAACAGTCCTTCTCTGATTGGCACCAGTGATTAAAAAAAATGGATGATGTCATAAAACCATTGGATTTTGTGTGAGCATCTGTCATACTTTGACAACGTTAGTCTTGTGACAAGAATGAAGAATGTTGAAGTTCCTGTCCTTAGCCAGCATATTTGCATGCTACCCAATAAGTTTAAGGAAAAGTTTATATTTTTGAGGAGGGACAAGCTAGCAAAGTTGATGCGTAGTTCTTCTTGGTAGCACTCAAAGACAGCAGATTAAGAGAGAAGAAAGACAGTAGAAGCTGATTATAGCAGCAGTAAGAGCAGTGATGTTGTAAATAATTATTCCACTTAACAGTCAAAAGATCAGACGCATGACAGAGAATGTCTGTGAATCTTGGTACACTGAATGACAGTCACAACATTCTGTCTTAATGGGAATTTAAGAGTTATTTAAGTAATGGAAATAATAGCAGTGACAAAGTAAGACATAACAGCTTTCCAAGCAGCATAAACATTTATGTACTTAAATAATATGCATAAAATAAACTTAAATTAGTCAATTGGCTAATTTTTTGGGTTTTTGTTAATGAAAAAATTATCACAATAAAATCCAGCTTCTCATTTATAACATGTTCAAACTTTTGTGGAGTGCTTTGATGCAAGAGAACCTATATTTGATCATTAAAAAATTAAAATCAAATAGATAATTTAAAACAGTGCTGTTCTTACTCTACTAAAAGTCAGCAGATTATTCTACTTGAAAGGTTTCATTTAATAGAAAATGTCAGCAGATGTGTTGTAATTCCTGCAGTATGCGCATTAGCAGAGGCCTTTATTAAGGGAATTCTTGATTTCAGGTTTTTATGTTGGATTAGTTTTGGTTTTGTTTGGTTTACTTTTTCTACAAAGGAATCTGGATACAAAGGGATCTTTTCATAATGGGATCTTTTTACAAAGGGATATCTGTATGTATATGACTTTAACCAAAGCACATATTCATCCAATTAAAGACCCATGAAAAGTATTTCAGTAAGAGATGTCCAAGATCATAGAATCTCTTCCCACATAATGTGCAGAAACAAGAAATAAAACAAGCAAAGCAGTAACAATAGAATCATAGAATCGTATGTGTTGGAAAAGACCCTTAGAATATTTTATTAGAATATCTAAAATAGCATGTAAAATATGAAAAACACAACACTGAGGTAACAAAATGGCAGAAGAAAACTTTCAATATAAGCATTGTGAGTAGATTGCAGTTTTTAAAAATTATTTATGTATCATACACAGGAGCTCTCTATATTGTAGAAACTTCAGTGGAGAGAGACCAGTAAATTTGCTACTCTCAGATATATCAGTTAATCACTACAAAAGGGAGAAAGTTATGTGTCGCACTCTTTCTATCTTTTTTAGTTATTAAAAGTGGTAAGGTTACACTCCAAAATGAATGTTTTTTTCTTAGCTCCTCTGCAGACATGCAATGTCAATATATATTTTTGTACATTTTCCACTTCATTTCCACATCTCTGCACTTTTATTACAGGTATATTCCTGGTACCTGGTCCAAGATCTGAATTTAATGAGATCTGGAAAACTGAGGAAAATGTGTGTTAAAAAGACAGAGAGAGGGACCTCTAAGGATCAACAAATGACAAGAAATGAGGTGATTTATATACTTGCATGCTGAGGAGGCAGCTATGGTGGTTTGGTTAGCCTGAAAACCCATAATATATTTTTGCCATTTTGTAAAGTTTGAGGATGCTGATAAAACAGCAATAAACTAATAGGAGAGTATATCACTAAAACTAGTACTAGGTGTAGAGTAGAAAATACATCTGGGATTATTATGTATTTAACCTCCTCAGATGTCCCTGCAGCAAACTTGAAATCTCTCAAAGAGCAGTAGGCATTAGAAGTAGAGTCCCATTTTGCATTGATAAACCCTTAATTTCATTTTTGCTTCAAAGAAAAAGCATGAGTCAACAAGAGGAGAACTTTGAGCTACGTAAGAATGTTATCTGTATTAATGGAGCAAGTCCTGCAAAATGATGGCTGGCAGTGCTGATAAATAGAAGGCAGTTTAAATTATGCTGATGTGTCTATTCCATTTTCTCAGCAGACTATGAGAAGTATAATTAGATTGTTTTTTCACTTTGCATCTAAAGGGCATTCATTCCTTGTGCCCCTCTCCTTTTGTACACCAACTATCTGGGAGCGATAACCTGTAACAGCAGTGCTGTCACTGGGAAATGAACCTTTACCATACTTTCATCTGTAGTGCAACTTCTCTCACCTAAAGCATCATAGTCATAATGATCTAAACTATGGAAACTGTGAAATAAAGGTACAGGTTTCAGTATACCTTCAACAGATATAGGGACACACCTTAAATTTTAATTTCCTTTTTTCTGCCTTACCAGTGTCTTATAAGGTATAGTTTATAGATTACCTCATTTTCACCTGCCATTGAACAGGAGAACATGAAAAGCCCATTTAAACCTAGCCTATGTGCTCTAACACTGTCACTTAGTTGTGAAGCTTCTATAAGAACAAAAGATGGACAACGTCTTGGAAAGTATCAGGATTGGTTAAGGTGTTTGAAGGTCTACACCAAAGATAATGTGAGATGTGTGCATTCAACGTAGTCCCCAGACAACATTCCAGGAGGGTGCAAGTTTTGCCCTGGTCCCAAGCTGAACTCCAAGGACGGATTCAGCTTGGGGTTAAGTAAAGGCCAAATGCTAAACTTCCATGTCTACTTGTAGGTTTCAGTGCAAGAGCTAGTTAATAGGCTCAAGCTAACCACAGGAGTCTGCAAAGCTCTGATACTTGACCATAACTATTGTTGCTAGAAAGGCCTGAGAGTACCTGAGATATCTCTCTGACCCGAATAATATGGGACAAAAGGGAGACTCACTCCCATCATGAGCAACACTGGTCAGGTGTCATGGGCAGAATGAAAAGCAAGGTATGTTCTGGCATTGTGACTATATCAGGTGACTACATTTACCCAATGAATGGTCTGGAAGTCTACTTTTGTAGACTCCAGCTGAGTCTACTGGCATCTGGCAGCAGTTTGCTGGCAGCATTTCACTTGGAACTGAGTCATTTGGTATGCTCTGCTCACTGTATTAACCACATGCCTGGAAACATGCCTGAAGCCACCTGTAACATGAAGACATGATGACACAGGTTTAAGTTTAAACTGAATTAATTCTACAAAGATGTGGAATCAACTTGTAATATGAAATTTGAAAGACACTCCTGTACTATGAGCTTGATCACTACAAAATTGGCTTAAGTAAACACAGAGAAATCTACTTAGCCTGTGAAATTTTACATAAAAAAAACTCCCCAAGTTCAGATGTATTTCCCACTGAATAGGCAGGTTAGCAGATATGCGGTAATTTTTTTTTCCATATGCAAGTCATTGAAATGCGAGTTGGATGTAAAATCCAAGGAATAATGGGCTAAGATGTTAATATTCCTTTCACATTTTACTATAACCAGTATGATCAGGTATGATCTATACTGATTAGGTCATTTGCCGTCTCTCTTCAACAAGTCAGTTTCAGGAAGTGAAATAATTATCATAATGGGGAATGATAATGCACAATTGCTGATGACTTGAATTTTGAAGAGCAATCCTATTTTATTATGATGTGGGTAAAAATGCTTGACTGGTACTCCTTTATAAATGCCATGCACTGAGAACAGTGCTGTTTTCTGCACTTAGATACAGAAGTCATCATATGAGAAGATTCTCAGTTTTCAGAGACCTTAAACATAACTAAAAGCTAAAAGTCATGTTTGATGCACTACATGTGATCTGCTATTTCCAGCAACCACTTTCCAACAACAAATGTAGTGCTTGCAGAAAAACCTGAAAACAATATATTACTATTTTGATTGCGTTGCTAAGAATTGCAGTCAAGTATCAACACAAAGAAAAAGAAGTCCTGTTCTAGCCATGATCTGAAAGAAAGCCTGTCAAGACCAGTATCAAATATTGCCAGTAAAACATTGATCTCTGTAAATAAATTCTCTTACTATAGTCACCTCCGTCTCAAAACTGTGACAGATGAGAAAGTCATGTGCAGAAAATACGAATGAAGCTTTTGAGGAGATTAAAACATTTTATCCAAAAGAGGATACATCTCAAAACAAAACTAAATTATACAGTAGTGACTTTTTTTTTCTGTACTGCTAAGAAAGTTGAACTATTTCTTTCTACGTTAAGAATCTGAGTTAATTCCAAATGCTTTTTTTTCATGCACCTCCTGGCATAAATTGACAGGGTCAGATCCTAGACACTGAGACCTTAAAGCATTATTCCACTCCATATAATGCTCCTGTAGGTCAGCTAACAAAGCTTTGGGCATCTGCTATATATTTTGATAAAAGATCGCCCAGAGCTCTTATTATGGCAAGCTGAAATATGGCGAACAGCTGAAAGGCAGGACAATGAAATGTTACAAATACCCACAAGAAATATAACGCTGTCACGTTAGTTCTGCAACAGGGGAACTTGTAGCTAGAGATGATCTGCTGTTACGAAAATGCATCTCAGTCTGGGATTAAAAACTGTGAAGCACAAAAGGCATCAGAGGAATACAACTGTGTCACCAAGGCCCAAGACACCTGTGTCCACAGTAAAATATTAATTACCCAGAGAAACCATGAAAGCTGAACAGTCTTAAACCAAGCTTATGAGAAGCTATCACATCATCAACACAAAATTTAGAATTTAGGCCTCTGGCTCAATTTGAAAACCAAACTCTAAGTCTGTCATACAAGATTTATAGCACGGTGATATCACATTAAGAAAGAAATATACAAGTGATGTTGGATGTTATTAAAGTTCATCCTAAGACAGCATAGCTTAATGTGCCTCCATTGAAGTCCATTTTTAATGTTAATGAAGCTACAAATGGCAAAATTTGTTATAGAACTTGTAACTGGTATTGCAGTTGTTATGTAGAATGTTCTTAATTTAATATTTTACTATATTCATTTATAACTTCAAGATGTGTCCAGCTTTGTAAACTGAGAAGTAATATGAAGTAATTTTATAACATTGTCTATCAGGTTTTTTTGCATGTAATACAGTACTGGTGTTCTCCTTCATGTTGAGCACATCATAAGACTTTCTGAAAAATACTAGCACATACACGCGAATTTAGGAGGTTTCAGGGTATTGAGAGCTAAGTTGTGTCCACTTTCATGTGAATCAGGTACATTCCACTCCTTTAGAACTAGAGCATCTCAGCATCTCCTGTATAGACACAAATAGAGGCAGGAGATTTAATACCAACGTATTTTGAGAAAGACATAAATGTACTTCGATAAAAGGATAATTTTCTGAGTGGTGCAGACATTAACCGCAAGTACTGAGTGATGCAAGAACTCTTTTAAAACAGTAGTGTATGATCATCTAATTGAACATATTAGGTAACATATAAAGCATAAATTGACATAGCTAAGTTACAGTTGTCTAGGCAGTCTTTTTTATATTTCTTCTAGCTTCTAAGTGTTTGATTTCATAATATTAACTTTTTTATAAAGTATTTTCTGTGTCTAATTTTTAAGTTGATTATATTGAACACTAATATTTTTCCCCTCTGTTTCTGTACAGATGTGAACCATACAATATGCTGAATTTCAGATGAACCTAAGATTCCCTTCTGCTTCTATATAATCTTTTGTAAAGCTTCTTCAAGAATCCAGTCCCATAAGTACCTTTCAGTATTTAAGAACTCCCTGCACCAGTTATATTATTTTTTTGCAATTAAAATTTATTACCATCTTCCTAGGAAGAGGAAATCCTTGATTCCACCTCTTATTTCCCAAAAATCTGCAGTTCCTCCAGCAGCAAATTGTGTATAAAACTGGTTTTATGGCATCTGAAATGACAACACTGAGACTAGGTATAAGGAAATATGCTGAAGTAGTTTTTGTGCCTTATACAGACAAATATGCTGCAATCTAAGACCTGAAACTACCACCAGTTCCAGTTAAAAAAAACTTTGAGCTTTCTACAGCTGTTGTGTTCCGTGTTCATAGATATATTATTTTATTTTTATTTTTTTTTGTAGACAGGTACATCAGTGCTTTCCGTAGAAACGTAGCTCTGATCTTTGTCCTAGTGCTACAATGGACAAACAGGGGGCAGATAGGCTATGCAGGTTTGCTAAAACCTACTTTGTTGAAGTGTTTACATCAGTTATGCTTAGTCATACAGATATGAACCTGCAAGAAGACTTTGTTATTGCATCACTGAACACTGCAGCACCCGAGCACCGTTGCTTGGGGAATTCCCAGAGCCTGGAGTTAAACATCCAGGTTCTCTAGACAATGCCTGAGAAGAGAGAGGTAGCTTAAGATAAATCTATGCTGTAGTTTTTTTAGGTTTTTTTATAGTTGCAACTCATGTAAACAGACACCGGTTTTAGAGCAGCTTTGGTACATATGAGAGTGTAGCTACTGCAGCACAGAAGTCAGAGGTTTCTTCTGCATTTTACATTAAAAAAAACTATTGGATAAAAAGAATAAATAAATGATATGACCACATATCAGAACCAAAACTTCCCTTTCCAAGAAGTGACCATTTTTCTGGGCCATAGAATCATACTAGCTTTTGCTTATTCACTCAATCTCCACCCCTTGAAATTTGCTTTCTGCTATTGTAGCAGATGTGGTGAACAGAAGGGTGGTCACCTTTTCTCTATATCTTGCCACCAAGTGCTGTGCTGAGGGGCAAGAAAGATGAGGGTCAGTTTCCTTCATGCAGAGTTTTTTCACCACCTCGACAAACACTGTAACGATTAAGCAATTGAATCAAATGCACATAAAAGGTGAATGTCTGTTGGACTCCTCCATCTATTTCTTAGAAGAAAAAGGTGAGCCTGACTTTCGATAACTTACTCAGCCAAATGGCTAAATAGACAGTAAAGCATTTAAGTCAGGTGAGAAGAGAGCTAACACTTTTTTCTGTTATTTTTAAAGGTATAGTTATCTCCATAATGGTTTAAGCCATTAAAGGAATGTCTTGATATAAAATTGAAAAAAAAAAACACAAATGTGAACACTTTAGGAAAGTCAGTCTTCATTACAACAAGCTATTCATAAACTTCTCCAAGTTGGCTTAATCTAACCTTCCTGAGTGTTCTGGGTGCTCTCTCACATTGCCAGATTGGATTTATGAATTCTTCTTATGAGAAAATACTGTGGATATGAAATGACTAAAAGGTTGGAATGGCAAATATCAACCTATTTACATGCTTGCATGGATCTGGTCCTGACTTCCTTCTCTGAATCTAGGTCTCCGGAAAGGAAAAAAATGTGGTGCAGTTTCAACACCCAGGCAAGGGAGTAAAGAGCATGTGCCTTGCACCTTGTATTAGTTGTTTTTCAGTTCTCCAGACAAAAATAACAGAAGCCTTGGGGCACTGCTTATGCTCTTTGTACAAGGGTTCATGTCAGTGTGTGCAGGCTGCTGTAGGAGCATAAACTTGTAAAGGCTGAAGAAGTTGACTTGTAGGGGGGTAACTTCCCTCCAGAACAAATGGTAGCAGACGGTGACAATTTGAATCTTGCGGTACACAGCAGTCTGCTGCCCCATGTCCAGGGCAAAGCTACAGTCAAGCCCAAGGCAAACAACAATTCCAAGTAAAGGATGTTCTTTATAGTTCTGACAGGCAAAACAGAAGAGGGTTAAGGTCATTGACAGATAGCTCAGTTAAGAAAACAACTAACTTACAAGGTCTGTAAGAAACATAAGTTCTGTCTTAAGATCACCTTGTAAAATCTGGCCATGATATTCATTGCTTGATCACTTAAGGATACAAAAATGACCATGAAGCAGTGCTGTGGGTGTATTATGTGAACTACCACCAATTGACAGCTGTATATTTGGACTTATATGGAAGAAAATATCAAACGGCATGACCTATAGCAAAATCCTTTTGGCTCCATTTTCTAATTTAAAATAAATTCTATTATTCTTGGGAATCACATTTGAAGTCATTATTTAATTAAATGCCATGTATGCCATTATATGCCATACTGACAGACACATACAAGCTAGCACAGTGTTTTGACAATCTACTATAGCCGTAAGTTGTTTCAGCAACAGTATCCATTGATTTTTCTCTTTCACAAAATTCTTTGCCAGTTTGTTTAACCTTCTTTCCAGGGATGATAAAGCAATTTTGGTTTCACTTTTGTCCTGGTGTCTTCCAGTGAAAGAAAAAAAAAGTAAGATAAAGTTAAGACCATTTTAAAAAGAAAGAAAAATATGTCATTTTCTCTGAGAGTTGCAGGAAAGGGAATGTGGTATTACTTTTAGATGTCTAGAAGACTAGAAGCTGAAGAAATTCTCTTTCTGGCAAAATTGTCAGTAGAAATTCGCAAATAGCCTGTTACTGGTTCAAGGAAAACATGGATCCCTGGTGGTATTATGCAAAAGCTAAATAATATCTTTTGATTACTATAAACTTTTTTTTTGTTAATTTATTCAAGCAAATTAATATATTGACTAATGCAATAAATTAGCGTACACTGAAGAGGCAATTATCAGCTGAAGAAGAAAGAAAGGAAGGATATGCCCAATTAGTCAGTGATTCAGTACAGTTGGCTACCCTTGTTTAAGTTAAGAACTCTCCATAGGTGATGACTTTTCATGAACTATGAAAGAAACCTTAACAAAGAGATAAAACATAAATCTCTCATATGATTAGAAGGTAGAGATTCAATCTATGACTGGACAGAAAAGGCAGTTCAAGCTACAACTTTAAAATGGCAAAATAGACAGCTGCTTTTAAAAATAGTATTAAAATAATAAGCTCATGTAGTTGTAATTTTGGGAGTTGTTGCCAAGATTCATTTGTCATACTGTCTGCAATTTCAGTTTCTTCCTCTTTCTGCTTTCTAAGTGTAGGAGTCATATGGGAACAAGTGTAGGAATCTGCATGGGGAATCTTTCCTGTTTGCTTTCTAAATAATTTGAATACATTTGGCTAACAGCTTTATGCAGAGCAGGTAGAAGAAGAATCAATCATTTAGAACTTTCCCTCTAAGTTCAAGTTGTTGAATAGTTTTCTACACCATGCTGACAATATTGAGTTTTCATTAGGTTTTACAGGAGACAACTCAGACAGAATTAAATCAAGAAAAGATAGGTTGACCTCCTACTGCTCACACTGGCCCTCACTTTTGTTTTTGAACAGTAGGAGAAAATCCATTGTGAGCATTTGCTTTTGCAATGGTCTGTTATATTATTTCAGCCGTGCAACTGCTATAAGAACAGAGAACTCCCTTGCCAAAACCATGATGAAAGCACTTTAAATTTTCTGTGGGAAGCCTGATGAAAATTTATGGCTACTACAACCTGGTCACATAGATTTGCATGTTTACACAACACAAAAGGTGTACTGAGCTCAAACTTCTGTTTGTCAGCCCAGGATGTATTCCTGGTAAAGACTTTTACATCTCCTGTGAAGTTCGGCAAACAAAAGTTTGTGTGCAAATGTCTAAACAAAATAATTACAGTAGTGGTTATACTAGTTCTTAATAGCTTAAAATGCTTTTGATCCAAGGGTCTTTACTTTGTTCTAGAAATCAATTAGCCTTTAAAAGACAACTTTTGTAAGAAAAAATGAATTACTTTTTTTTAAATCCCTTTATTAAAAAAGGCAAAAGTCTGAATTGATCTCCATAATTTAGACATTCAGATGTGATTTATTTTATTAAATCAAGTACCTCAGCTCACCTCACCTTTCCTGTCATGTCCACTTTGGAAACTCACTATGCATTTAAATTTAATAACCATGCAGAATTACACCTGTAGAGGTCCTAGGCAGTTTACCTTGCCTTCTCTCACAAAGGTTCAGAGATTGGTGCCCTGCCAATTGTTTCCCTTTAGTCTCCCTAATCTTTTCAACTCTCAACTACCCCTTACAGATTAAAGCCATACTACCCTAAGCTAGTGCTTTATTGCCTCAAGAAAACACTGTGCTGAACCAAATACTTATATCATTAAAGTTAGAATTAATAAATAAGTTTCATGATAGCTTGATATATTATATCAAACTGTAATATATATAACAGATTATATCACATTATAATATATAATTATTAAGTATTAAATAAGGAAATGCTGGCACATAAATATTGTGTCTAGTGAGATGTTAGGTCAACAAGTAGAGACATTCCACTCATTTCCCCATGTTGTCCATACTGTGAACAGAATGGGATTATACTACTCAACTACTTTAGGGTCAGAGACCATGTCTACTTCTTATTAGTGAGGTGCAGAGCATATTTACATGACCTGAAGAGTCCAGTAAGGGTCCTTAGGCCCTAGGTTGTTTCCCCAAGCTTTTCCTACAAAAGCGGAGAACTCACTATATAGTTGAAGATATTTTCTTCCACTTTGCCTTTTCCTTTTCTCATTCACCATTCTATCTTCCCTCATGCCAGAGAATTCTTTCCATAAATGTTGGCATATTATTGCTTTATTCCTCTAACAGCATCAAAAGGTATACCTCATTGTTAAACTGAGGTCTCAGCGTTGTACTGGAAGGTGCTGAGATATCTGTCTCCTTCAATATCGGAGAGGATGGACAAGGAGATGCAGTGCATCAGATACCATTGCCTTAGTCTAAGATTTCAGGAGATACTGAATTATTCTTTTACACACTTAAGGGAGCTACTCATTTCTTTACATTCCCAGTAACCGTGTTGTTTTATGGCCCTTGTCCTCTTCTTGGTTTAGAGTCAGCAAAATCAGCAAAAGCAAAGTGAACACTGGTACCTCCAAAGCCTTTTTGGGGGGGTTTCTGATGAAGGTTGACCCAAGATTCCTGAAGTTTTTCGCTTCAGAAATTCAGAAGTTCTGTCCATACGACTTTAATGGAGTAGCATAAAATTAAGACAAGTGACATAAGAAAGCACCCAGTTTCATTGGACATCTATATGGGCATGAATCCAAGGCAAAGCTACTAAAATTCACTTAACAGATTTTAAAAAGAAAATGGCAAAACCTACAGAGATTAACAATGTATGATGGGAAAGGATTATGATGAGATATATTCCAATAAATCTTCTCCTGGGGCTGGCAAGAGGTAACAAGACTCTGGTATATATAACAGCATGAGTCTTTCCTGGAGATAGCTCATGGCCAAGATGCACTCGATATCAATAACTAAACATCACAGAGTGCTTGTGCCCATTAAATAAACTTAACCAAAATGCTGCAACTGAAATAATTCAGACATTCTTTCTCTTTTTTTTTCTACTTTTTTATAACATCTCCTTTATAAAAGATCTGTTGTAAATCTCTTTTAGCCTGGTTTCTTAACTTTCACATCTTAATGTACATTACAGAGAAGTTTCCCTCCGTTTCTTTCAATCTTGGAAGTTATAAATAGCAAAGACATCATAAGAATGGACATATTTTATAGTCCAGCTAGCCTAGCATTGTCTCTCCACCAGTGTCCATTAACTGACATCTGTGGAAGACTAAGAACAGAGGAATTGCACATTACCACCTAAATCTCCTCCAAACTACAACTGTTTGCAGCAGAAATAATTCCTGCATTAACTCTTCGTTTCCCTCAGGAGGCTGCAAACAAAACATCCTATAGATAGGGGTTCTACATGACTGACACTAGGTGCATTATTTATTTTTTTTTTAGCCTAACTCTTACCAGCTTTTCACATTACAAGACTATCATATGTTAGCAGAAGACATTAGTAAGATTGATGTAATTTTTATTTCTATAAATGTCAGCTATAATTCAGGAATTTTTAATTCATGTAACTATGACACTATATGATATAATTCAGTAACTAGAATTTCTTTTTCATTTTTTTTATATAAACAAAGTCAGATGCAGATTATTTTTTTTCTTGAAAATCTTTATAGCATTCCTCTCTCTAAGAAGAATAAAGGAAGGAGGAAAATTTACATGTATCACCAGAGACTTCTAAGAATCTCACAGAACTAAATCATTACATGACAGAAATCCAATGGGTTAAAAGTTTCCTGTGATGGGCAATACAAGTCTGTTTTAACTGAACACATGAGGTTAAATACAAAAGTTATTCACATGCACAAGCATATAGCAATTGGTACTAATTGCTCAAGCACTGATCTTAATTTGTTCTTGGAATGATAATGAAGGAAACATAGTATGTTAAATACTATGAGTGATGTCTCTGAAATTATGTTTCTGTCAAAAGATTTACAAAGAAGTAGACATATGCTCTAGTTCATCCAGAACAAGGTATAGTGCTGAATGCTTTTCAGGTTTGATTGCAGTCAGTGAGTACAGCAAATGCAGTAGATGTGTCAGTTTAGAACTCCCACACAGAGATTACAAGAACTCCTGTTTTCAGGCTGAACCCATTCTCACACAATTAGCTTTTATAATCTTGGGCAAAGAGACTGTTTGCACATATTTTCTTGTAAAATAGGCATAGCTTAAGTTATTACTTAACGTTTGCATAGCCCCCTCTCAAAATCAGAAAGGTAAAATATTAGATTAAAGGACAGTGTTTTGAATTGGGAGAACAGTTCAGTTATAGTCAAAAGGCACTGACTGTTGCTGTGTCTGCTTTTACTGTTTCATTTCTTCCTCATTTTGGAATGGAAGTATTCTGCTTTTTAATATATTAGTAGAGAGAACTAACCAATGAATATGCCAAAATAATACACAAATAGAAACAAGAGTAAAAACTTTCTACTACATATAAAATATTTTATTCCAATGTATGCTGGAGAAAAGTATTCATAGAACATGCTTGCAAAGCAACAACTGAAAAAGATTAGGATAACTAGACATAAATTTGAATGCATTAAGGTGGCAAAACAGTTCCTACAGAGACCTGTATAATTAGGCACACTGTTCTGAGATGATTCTACTGCCTTGCAGACCACTGGCTTTTTCTCGAAACAGTCCACAAAAAGTATGTAACATAAAACTAAGGGTCATATAAAAAGGAATTTTGATGTGTAAAGCTGATATAAACATTTCATACCTGGTATCCTAAGCATTCCATTTGTTATCTTCAGAGGTATTCCAAAGATCCTCACTCTCAGCCGTACAATATATCCTATGCTATCTATCCCAGAAGACTACACTTTTACAGTGTTTCCAAGTCTTTCCTAGGCCTCACCTACCTCACAGGAACCATAAACGCATCAAAACCCAATAAAGCTATGGGAGGATTTCTGCCCTGCTCTCACCCCTATCTGTCATCAGTTCTTAATCCACCTAAGGGACCACTCCTCCCCTTGCCTTTCAGCAATGAATTCACTGCTTTTGTGTGCTGTAGTATGTTGTCATAGCTCCTGAGAGCTCTTAAGCAGCATAGAAGCTGTCTCCAGCAGCAGTGAGGCGCTGGATAATCTATCACAAGGGTGGACTAGTCACAGCACCGCACAAGTTTTTTCAAGAACACATCTAAATAACAGAAGCCACTAACCTCAGGCAAGATAAAGGGAGTATGTTACAGGCTCTTTTATTAGGACCACATCTTACCCTAGACATCAGATAGCATGGATCTCTCTTTTCTAGATAAGGAACAGCTTTCGTAGCCCTCTGAAAGGAGTAGATTATTAGTTCTGGGAATGGAATTTCTGAGTTCCTGTCTTCATCTCAGGTCACAGGAGACTTTCTGCTTTGCCTTCTAGAGATCTGATACACAACTATTTGTGCACCAACTACTTGTCAATCTGACCTCACACCTGTCTTCTTGAAGGCCATATTACATCATCTTATCTACCTATGGGAAACTGACACCTGTTACATACCTTTATTCATTGCAGAATTCTGGTAAACTAGCATGTTCAACCTCGCTGTGACCATCACCACATCATACCACAGACAGTAAGTCCCCAGTGGATCTTAGCAGACCATTAATGGCAGGCATATTCTTGCCCCAGAGAAGGCCAGTAGACCTAGGAAGGTGTTCTAAGACCTTACCTGTTGGTTCAGAAGATTCAGGTACACCAGAATCACTTAGATTGAAATTTTTCTACACACCTGAACACTTGACAGCTCTTGGTACAAATTGACACCTTATTTCAGCCTACAAATTCAACTTCTATGACATGAAAACCTCAAACGGCATTCTCAGCAATGACAATTACATCCACTGTCATGTTGCACACAGTTCTGTCTTTGTGTTCAAGGTAGTAAAGGAACTGTCCTCAGTTTTGTCTGAATGACCTTCACATATGCCATTAAGCGGTTCATTATCTAAAGTAGATGTCCATGATCTCAAGTAGAGGTCAAAAATGAGAATATAATCAGAATCACTATGCACATACCAAAATCTGAACAAGGATATACAGAAAGTCATTGCAGCCTGTTTGCAGGAAAACCATAAATGCAACATCAATCTCCAGGCTGAGCAAATTATAACATAATTCATCTTTATATAAGCAAAGATTGTACCTAGTAAAATGGTTATAAACCTTTCTGCTTGACTCAGAGATATCCAATTCCTTCTTTTTCCTCTTTGTCTCTCTCCTTTCCATCTTGAAGGAATTTTCTCATTTTTCTTATTGTCTCCAGCCTTTTTATGAAGACCAGACTTTCATTCTGTTCTTATGACAACAGCAGAAGCCTAGCTATACTTACTATACCATACCACACTTTTCTATACCTCTCACTGTAAACATATTCATCCCCTCTCAGCCTCTTGACTGCCTATCATGTGGCAATGAGTGGAAAATGTTCTTTACATGGAGTATCAATAGTCCCCTTTTTCCTTAACAGAGAAAGCATTGTCCATTGTATACACACAAGATTTCTCCTAAACTTTACACTGCACAACACAGCTTTGTCAGAATGCTGAGTGTCTAGCTGTCCTGGATTTGGCTGGGATGAAGTTAACTTTCATCTTACAGCCCATATGGTGCTCTGCTTTGTACCTGTGGCTGAAACAGTGTTGGTAACACACCAGTGTTCTGGCCACTGCTGAGCAGTGCTTGAACAGTGCCAAGGTTTTCTCTTTTTCTTACTCAGCCTCTGCCTACATCCCCCCAAAAGTAGGCTAGAGGTGAGCAATATAATGGAGGGGTGCAGTTAGGACAGCTGACCTGAATCAAAGGAAGGGATATTCCATAACACGTTGCATCATGCTCATCAATGAAAGCATGAGGAAAGGAGCTGGAAGAGGGAACATTGGTGGCTATAGTGTTTGCAAGTAACCATTACCTGTGCTGAGGACCTGCTTTCCAGGAAGTGGCTACACATCTGTCTGCAGACAGGAAGAAAATCAATAAACTTCTTATGTAGCTTTGCTTGTACACACAGCTTCACTTCACTTACTAAATTGTCCTTACCTCAACCCACAAGATTTCACACCTTTTGCTCTTCTGATTCTCTCCTCAATCTCACTGTGGCAGGAGATTCAGTGAGTAACTGTGTGGGTGCTTAGTTCCTAGCCAGTGTCAGCCCACGACATTCATATATCCACAGAGACATACACAAAAATATTTTTACCTCTCCCTTCTTCTATGTTCATCCCTACTTAGCTTTCTTCTGGTTTTCATCCAAGACGTTTTGAAAGAACCGTGTAGGTCAGCTCAGTATCTACAGTAACACAAAGGCAGTGGTATTCTCCACATTCCTACCGAAGAGAAAAAAGTAACACAGTTACTATCCATGCTTTCATCAGCCTTTTCTAGAATGACAACTCACTACTTGACCCTATAGTCTGCTTTCATGCTGCTGTAGGCATATGACTTTGGATCAGATAAGGATACCTAGAACTTGCGGTTTGTTGTGAGAAGATGGTAAAAAGAAGGACTTCCTATAGACAAAACGTTTAAGAGAAAAAGGCCCTGTAACAAGAGCAAAGTATTTAATTGCTACCAGGTTGTGATTTTCCTTTTGAAAAGTATAGCAAACTTCGCTGGTTTCATAGAAAGACCATAAATTTGGGACAGATTAGAAAAGGAACTGCACCAACCCTACTGTCAAATTGCTTTGTCAGGCAATAGAAAAGGAATCTGCTGCAAGTCTATACAGTTCATGATCCATGATAGTATTTCTTTTATATCTAGACATGTGGGTCACCTGAACTTGAGTAGAAACATAGCAGCTCAATTCTAAATCCCCACACTAGGGGATCCTATCCTATCCTATCCTATCCTATCCTATCCTATCCTATCCTACCCTAATCAGTGTAATCAATTACGTTACAAGGCAATCATTCTTTTCCACCTTCTACAGCTTCTAGTACTGAATATTGATAAGAAGTGGATAGGAAGGTAACTGAACCACAGGGCTGCTTCAGAATAAACATTTCATGTGTCACTGCAACAAGACCATGTTTTACTGTACGTAAGCAAGGA
This sequence comes from Thinocorus orbignyianus, assembly GCA_013400375.1. NCBI lineage: Eukaryota > Metazoa > Chordata > Aves > Ciconiiformes > Thinocoridae > Thinocorus > Thinocorus orbignyianus. The sequence continues at coordinate 1,487,930 of VXBW01005789.1, read as the reverse complement.
AAAAGAAGATACTATTTAGCACTCAAAGTCATTAGGATTAATAATACCAAATTATTAAAATAAAATGAAAGCTGAATATCATGGGGATATATTTGGTATAACCATATAAATCAGACTGTGTATGTGAAGAGCTGGTAAAGTCCAATGGTTTCCATTAATTTAAAACCAACAAAAATAAGTACACAGAGATGTAACTTAGAGGAAAATCCTATGTAAGTGGAAGGAAATAGGCAAACAGGTAATTCTGAACTGTAATTCATATGTTTTTCTCTAGCAGTCTAGCAAAATGAATGACGTATCTATTTCATGGCCTTATGAATGCTGTTGTCTTTGGGCTCAGAGTTAGAACGATTTCCAGGTTAAACATTAAAAGTATCTGCAAAAAACTACCATATTCCATACAGAAAAAAAAAAAAAAAAAAAAAAAAAAAAAAAAAAAAAAACCCCCCAAAAAAAAAAAAGCACCAAAAAAAAAAGAAAAAAAAAAAAACAAACCAAAAAAACAAAGGAGCTTTCTCCAAACAGTAACAAAGGATTTAGGGATTTCAGGTGGAGATCATCAGCAAGAATTTAAGTGTCATGACAGAATATGTTTCCAGCAATGAACAAATGAACAGGCTGGTCACATACTTTGTAACATACTAAAAGCTGTGCAAGTTATTTTACATAACCTTCTTCAAAGTATTGTGATTGAGTTAAAATTGGATTTCTGTTCAGACTGATTATCTAATATGATAGAAAAATACACAGTTCAGGAACAAATTTAGATTTCTGTGGAAAATTAAACTGTAATGTGGAGCTATCCACTGAGGCATTAGATATAGCTATATAATTGTATCTGCAGATGACAAAGGTGATATGACTGAACTTCAACCAGTTTCCAGCAAGGACTTACAACAAGCATGTACACAAAGTACAGATACTTCCTTTGAAATATTTGGAGGGGATAATCAATTTCCACAGCACACTTTTCATAAACAATCACTGTACTTGAAATTTCTGAAGAAGTACCTCAAGTATGAAAGTCACTCCTACTGAATCAAAAAGTTAAAGAGAGTTCTCTATATGGTCATTTTCATGAAAAAAAGAGTAACTAAAAAGCTATAAGCAATTTGAGTAGTCATCATTCAGTATCACTCAGAACATTTTAAGAAATTTATTTTTTTTATTCCTTAAAGGAAAGATTGCCAACAATATATTATTTTAAAAATATAAGCTTTGTTTTCAGTTCAGATCAAAATACCTGTAAAAAGGTATAGCTCTTTGAAATTAAAAGATTTCTAAGAAACAGGTACACAAAATATACAATGTTTTTTGATCAGCTTGGCAATGTAGTTAAGAAATTAAACAATATTCCTAATATATTAGAAAGACATTCTTTAATGTGAGGGTGGTGGGACACTGGAACAGGTTGCCCAGAGAAGCTGTGGATGCCCCATCCCAGGAAGTGTCTAAGGCCAGGCTGAAAGGGGCTTTGAGCAACCTGCTCTAGTGGGAGGTGTCCCTGTCCATGGCAGGGGAGGTGGAACTCGATGATCTTTAAGGTCCCTTCCAACTCTAACCATTCTATGATTCTATGACTAACAACATCTACATGTTTCTTTATTTGCTACTTTTGAACAATTAAAAAATTGACATTCTATTTATGATTTAACTGATCTTTCCAAAAAAGATTGTGACCCTGATTATGACTGACCAAAGGCATAACTCCAGATGGACACTTCACTAGCTGTCTTTATTTGAATTATTATTTTCTGTTTTTCTGTTTTTACAGTGGTCTCTTCCTTGTGTGTGATGATGGGGCAGGCTGCAGCAGAAGTTTGGTCTCTGAACTCATGACAAAAAATGCATATAAAGAAGTGCAGCCGTCAAAAAACAATGGTAGATTAAAACCATGACCTTTGCTGCACTCCTGAAATAGCCTTAACATGCAATACAGAAAGGACAGCCAGAATAGTAGAACGTTATTTCTACTACCCAAAAATTCCAAGGTCTCAAGGGATTTCATATCTAAAGGGCAGCTGTCAAACAAGATCCTATAAAAATACATGTGTCATCTACACCATGTAAGGCTAGAATACCTTTTAAAAGACTTATAATCTTTATGCTTTTACCAGTGTCTAAGCAGCGGAATACTGGTCTTGTTTCACAGATAGCATACCTAAGCATCTTTTAATGCTTTGTAAGATACAAGCCCTTACAGATAGACGAGCAGTGTTTATCATAAATGAAGCTGTGTTGCTCCTACACTCAGGTGCCTGTCTGAAGTAAAACCTGCCAGAGTGCAATGCAGCCATACACGACTTAGAAAAATGCTTTAATTTGAAGCAATAACAAAACTGTTTCCAGTGAACTACATAGTGTTAAAAAAATAGGTACTGGAAAATTAAACATGTTCTAGACGCTTCACAATTTTGCAGATTTTTTTAGTTTTTTTTTTATTTTTTTTTTTGTAGCTAAAGAACTGGAATTTAATGTCTACTGTTAACATTTTGTATAGTTCTGTGTGAATATGTGTGGCCAGAATGTGACCCTTTCTTGTTGTTATCCAAAAGTCTGTATGTACTGTAAAAATAATGACTATGTTTTACAATACACTGATGGTCATATTCACTTGAAATATTTGCGTGCACCTACAAAATTTTTATGTCATCTTCATGCAGAATTTTTTTCTTTAAAATACTCACTAGAAAAGATATAGAAATATGAACCTTTGGTGAAGGTAGCAGTTTAATATAGGAGCAACCTGTCATGATTAAAACCAGAAAAATGTAACATGCTTTTACTGNAATTTAAATAAATATTTAAAATAACTAGTTAATATATATGTGTGTGTATCTTTCTTTCTTCGGAGAGTGTTTTTTGCGTACAGCTGAGAGTGCGTGCCAGACTGGTACAGGCAGCCAGTGTTATGTCAAAGAGAGCTGCAGGTGATTCTAATTTTTGTGCGTCTTCTGCATGTGTAAAAAAATATTCACTGCAAGAGATGAGAAGATATTCTGAGTAAGTTTATTTTACTTTCATAGCATTAAATTCCAGATGGACTACTGTCTTTTGGGACTCTTATTACAATTGACCAAGACATGGAAAAGAAGGAACGGCATTTAAGTAATCTTATATATGTGAGAGAAAAAAACAGAATAACAAAAAAAAATTAAATATTGTGTTTTCTGCAAACAGTGTGAATGTTATTAAGTTTAGGAAGGAAGGAAAGGCAAACCTTTTTCTCAATTTCACTTTAAAATGGAATATAAAAACAGATAAAAACAGGAAAACAAAAATCTTCTACATGAGTGTGACTACATAGAAAATTGCAGTAATATTGAACTTCTATGTAAAAAATCATTCTATGACTAAAATCATTCATTACTGCAATCATGTGCAGTAAAGTTACAAATCCTCACACAATTTCTCTGAGAGATACAGTATTTATTATCCTCTGCTTCCTTTTCGGTTCCCTAAACAGTATTTTAAGTACAAAATCATCTAGGTATTCAAAGTCTGTATAATGTTTTTGTTACTAATTTTTTAAATTAAATTGGAGGGTGAGGGGCGGTTATGTGCAATTTGGGGCTGTGGTTAATGGTATGGAAATATATTCCTAATACATTTATTTTCAAGAAGAGATTTTAATTCAAAGAGTGGTATTTAGGTAAATAAAGGTACTTCACATTTTGCACTTTAGTGAGCTATTTAATCTGATAGTCGTTTATCCATGTGATTGGATTTGACACTAAAATAGTTCACATTTTTTCTCTACATGGTAAATGTACTTTCCAAAATAGATTTCAAGATACATATATTGGAATTCATGTAAATCAAGCAATATAATATAAGTACAAATGAACAAGATGGCAACACAAGATTTCTTCTTAAGCATTCAGGCATGCCCAGCAAGAACTAAATAATAGTCTGCAGAAACAAGGTAAATTCTACCTGAACGATATAGTGCAGCTATTACAAAATGTTGTCATTCTTCCTTTTACCAAATATGAGTTTATGCTAAAAGCTAAGTTCAGAGAAAGGGAAGTTGCCAGAGTTTAGCTTTTACAGGTAGTGCTCAGGTGACTTTTCTTTCCTACCATCTGATCAGGGAAAGTCTAAAGTTTTGTGTTGCAGAATGGCTGCAAGAACAAGGACACGGATCTAGGGAAGCATTGTTCGGGCAATCCTCTTGCTAATGCTAAGGGCTGTCTACGGTATGCTGTTAGTTCGCAGCAGGCCTTAGTGGAAAAGTACTGGAGAAGTCTGAGTCTTGTTAACAAGGAGATTTACAGGTCATAACAACCTTGCAGAATTGGGAGACAAGATAAGAGGAAGTTTTCTCAGTGAGGTAATGAGAAAGAACCCTCGAACTAACACCACAAGTAGGAGGAATACGCACATGTAATCTTTAGAAACCTAGCCAATTAGTGTGTGACAAGTAGGCATAATTTATGATAAGTGTATAAATATCTGAGCTATCCGAATAAACTTTGAAGCTTTCTTTATCACTCATATTGAGTCGGCTGCATGTCTTCCCCAATTGTCGCGACAGTTTTGTATATAGTTTTCATTACTAAAATTTACAAGGTACATGAATATTTTTTTTCTTTTTTTTATGTTCATACTACTTACTCTTGAGGGAATAAGTGGCTGTTTGTGCCTAATATTTAANGAGGAGGAAAAAAGAAATTACCCTCCCTCTTCTGCCTGATGCCTGTCCAGCAAGCAAGGTCTCTTCAGGTGTCTTATAGAGGGTTGTCAGCATACTGATGTTTAACATACTAGTTCTTTAAATATTAATATATTTAAANCAAAAAAAAATTAAATACCGTGTTTTCTGCAAATAGTGTGAATGTTATTAAGTTTAGGAAGGAAGGAAAGGCAAACCTTTTTCTCAATTTCACTTTAAAATGGAATATAAAAACAGATAAAAACAGGAAAACAAAAATCTTCTACATGAGTGTGACTACATAGAAAATTGCAGTAATATTGAACTTCTATGTAAAAAATCATTCTATGACTAAAATCATTCATTACTGCAATCATGTGCAGTAAAGTTACAAATCCTCACACAATTTCTCTGAGAGATACAGTATTTATTATCCTCTGCTTCCTTTTCGGTTCCCTAAACAGTATTTTAAGTACAAAATCATCTAGGTATTCAAAGTCTGTATAATGTTTTTGTTACTAATTTTTTAAATTAAATTGGAGGGTGAGGGGCGGTTATGTGCAATTTGGGGCTGTGGTTAATGGTATGGAAATATATTCCTAATACATTTATTTTCAAGAAGAGATTTTAATTCAAAGAGTGGTATTTAGGTAAATAAAGGTACTTCACATTTTGCACTTTAGTGAGCTATTTAATCTGATAGTCGTTTATCCATGTGATTGGATTTGACACTAAAATAGTTCACATTTTTTCTCTACATGGTAAATGTACTTTCCAAAATAGATTTCAAGATACATATATTGGAATTCATGTAAATCAAGCAATATAATATAAGTACAAATGAACAAGATGGCAACACAAGATTTCTTCTTAAGCATTCAGGCATGCCCAGCAAGAACTAAATAATAGTCTGCAGAAACAAGGTAAATTCTACCTGAACGATATAGTGCAGCTATTACAAAATGTTGTCATTCTTCCTTTTACCAAATATGAGTTTATGCTAAAAGCTAAGTTCAGAGAAAGGGAAGTTGCCAGAGTTTAGCTTTTACAGGTAGTGCTCAGGTGACTTTTCTTTCCTACCATCTGATCAGGGAAAGTCTAAAGTTTTGTGTTGCAGAATGGCTGCAAGAACAAGGACACGGATCTAGGGAAGCATTGTTCGGGCAATCCTCTTGCTAATGCTAAGGGCTGTCTACGGTATGCTGTTAGTTCGCAGCAGGCCTTAGTGGAAAAGTACTGGAGAAGTCTGAGTCTTGTTAACAAGGAGATTTACAGGTCATAACAACCTTGCAGAATTGGGAGACAAGATAAGAGGAAGTTTTCTCAGTGAGGTAATGAGAAAGAACCCTCGAACTAACACCACAAGTAGGAGGAATATGCACATGTAATCTTTAGAAACCTAGCCAATTAGTGTGTGACAAGTAGGCATAATTTATGATAAGTGTATAAATATCTGAGCTATCCGAATAAACTTTGAAGCTTTCTTTATCACTCATATTGAGTCGGCTGCATGTCTTCCCCAATTGTCGCGACAGTTTTGTATATAGTTTTCATTACTAAAATTTACAAGGTACATGAATATTTTTTTTCTTTTTTTTATGTTCATACTACTTACTCTTGAGGGAATAAGTGGCTGTTTGTGCCTAATATTTAACTGATTCTGATTTCTTAAGATAGATAAGCAGAGTCAAATTTGTTTTCAACTGAACAGATCAGACCCCCAACAAACTACACCAGCCACTACTTCTGCCAGTTACAGGAACACATAGTGAGAGCATACTAAACTAATGCATTCAGCATATGTGTACACTGCTTTCCCTGAGAAAAGGTTCTTCCAAACCTTCTAGAAAGAACATGTTCTAACTATTATACATTAATGTCTCAAAAGATATGGGGCTTTAAACACCTCCTGTTGAAGCCAGCTGAAATTTAAAATCTGTGAGTCAGAAACAATCTGGGCGAAACTAAGATTTATAGTTTGAGTATATGTGACTGGATGAGCAACAAACTTTCTAGTCCTTGCTTTAATGACTGTAGGTGTGTATGGTTTTGTGTTGGGTATGGGCTAAAGGTGTTATTTAAAAAAAAATATATAGTACCAAGATATGGGATCAGAACTTGCATCTAACTGCCTTTTCTCAAGTAAATGAAAAATGGAAAAAGCAGGTTTATGAAGTTAAAGAAGTATAAGACTTTTTAATTTATGGTTAGCACACCAACTTCAGCAGAAAACACCAAAAATAGTCCCATTTAGGAAGTATATTCTGGTTACTAAAACATTCTGTTGGAAGGTAAAAGGGAAGTGTGAACTAACATCACCTATCAAATCATTAAAGAAAACGTACAGGGCCGGAGCTGGGGGAAAGTCTTTTAGCATCTATTTTCTGAAAAAAAGAACTGATTTCAGTTTTCTGGGGTGAAGAACAAAGTGTGGACACATAACTTTCATCACAAGGCTTCAGTGTGAGAATCTTCATGAAATAGAGAAACAGGATTTATAATGCATCTATTTTATAAGTGGTGTTTATTTGTTTCTTTGTTTCTTCCCCCATTAGCCAGTTTAGGTAGCTTCTTGTTTCACATGGCTTTAAATGAATCCTTACTCACTGTACAGTGCAAGAAGAACATATTCTGCAACTCTCGACTTCCTTTGTACAGAAAGTCTGTCCTGAGACTAAGGAGTTCAAAGCTGTTCCTGGAATTTCTCATAGATGCTTATGGTCCAGATCTTAAAAGATATAACATAGAAACTTTGAATGAATTCCCACAACGTTATGAACTGCCTAATACCAAGGAGAATTCCAAGAGAAACTTAGAATTAAAATGAATACTTTTCAGGATCTGGACAATATTAAAATACTATAATTTTCTTTCTTTTTTTCTTAATGTTTTCCCCTTTCTTTAATGGTTTATTTATTTATTTATTCATTTCACTTGAGAGAAAAGTAACTATTTTATGTTAAATTTGAAGATCAGTCACAAATAAATGATGGTCTGTTGCTTGTTTCTTTTTCTAAAAGATACCAATTTGTGTTCCTGAGGCAGTACTTTACACTGACAACTGTTCATAATCCATTTTACCATGAGCATTTAATGGATTTAAAAGCAGACTGAAACACAAAGGTTTCATGAATTTAGAGCAAAACACGATTTTATTAAGAAAAATTGCTATACCAAAGTACTGTGCAAATGTCAGTCCAAGTTCATCTTCTTTGAGGTCAAGTACTGTATTAAAAAAAAAATAATTTTTAACTTCAACTACATTATACATACAGAGAGATACATATGTATATTTAAGTTTTGTGTCATTTTTGTAAGTGCCAGATAAGCGAGGGGGTTTTGCCCCTCAATATTTGTTGTAGGTTGCCCAAACATGGTGCTACTTTACTCTCTTTGAAAGCCTTGAAGATTCTGGACACCCAGCTAATATCATATGACATTATTTCCTATTCTCTCATAAATACTGTGCAATCCATGGAAGAAAAGTCAATTTAATGGTTTATCTCTTTTCCTATTCTCTTTTACTCTGTAACTTATTCCATCTTGAAATTTTCAACTTCATCCTTCACTGATCTCTTATTTTGCAGTGTTCAAAATCTTTTTAGAAATGTGGTTAGCATCTCTTAATACACATATCTATTTCAATTTTCTCTTTCTTTCCTAATATCCCCTTTATCTGTTTTACTGTTTTTCATCACTCTTCTCAGATTTCTATTTCATCTCTCTCTGCATTTTTAATATCCTTTTTGTCTTTTTTAGCATTCTTCTCAAGGTCTGCAATGCACAAGTTTCCTTTTCATTTGATAGCTTAGAGGAAGATTTATCTAGTAATTTTAGATAATGTTTATTTCTGTTAACTCGATAATTATATGACATTAAGTTATTCAACACAACCATCTTCTGTACACTTTTTAAAACACTAAACATTTCTTATTAATTGATTCCTTTCTAAATACCACTATATTTATTTGTAAATCATCCCTTCAAATATTGCCTGCTTGAAATTAAATATTCATTCTGGTGCTTACTCAAGCCTGACTGAAAAAGATTTACACAAACACAAATCCAGTGACCACAGTACAATTTTATTAACATTTCAACTATTTTTGTTTTATATACTGCATTCACTATGAAAATGGCAACCTTTACTTGGGTTACTTTTTCTGGTTTCTGGGACACATTGCTTCATCCTCTCCTCTCCCTTCTAAACCTCCCAATTTTAATACATCCATCTCTCATGTTTTCATTTTATACTATGTCTATTCCAATAAATGTCTGTGCTCCTAAAATCAGTCATAACCTAAACTGTATTATCTCTATAAACCATCAGTACTTATCTGAAGATATCATAGTCTTCTTTATATTTTATAGCATTCAATTCATAGCTCACCTCCATTTGTCATTCATAAGTGTATCTGTTCTTTCTATGGCACATTTCATATAATTCTCCCCCATCATTTAGTCCATTTAACAGTTCTGCCTTTAGTTCCTTAATGGACTGAAGTATAACTCTTGAAATTCCTATTTCTTTATATTATGAGTACCTTTTTTGGATTTCCGTAGCTAAAATGGTGCTCCTTTCATTTTATAGCTGTAAGTGTCTCCTAAAATCTTCCAGCAAATCTTTGTGCCAGTTCATACCCTGAATAGTTATGTGGTTATGTTCATTTCTTAAATCTGTACTTTTTTATAAAACTAGTGGAGCTTCCAGTTCTCCTCTCTAACGTGCCCTTGAGGACTTGGATCTGGCCTGTATCTTTCCAATCCTGAAAAGGCTTACACATGCATAGTCATACAGATACGTGCAGTCTCACTGAAACTCATGTATAAATTATACATAAGGCTTTGCAGGATCAACAGCATAATTCTTACATCTGCCAAAGGACCTTCATAAATACTCGTATGCTATGTAAAACATTGTTTACCCTTTTTCTAGTGAGCTGATCTAAGCACAAACAAGCTTTCAGCTTTCTAGCAGAATTATTTTAACACATTCATAATTGTAAGCCCCAGAGAGGTAACCTAGAGACATGGAAATGTGAAGGCCAGTTTGACTTGCATCATGATCACTCATAGTTCCTTTAACTGAGTTGCACTGCTTGATTTTAATATGGTCATTATCTGATTATATAAATTGCAACAGACTATTACTCTTCTATTCATGAACTGGTGTAAGCATTGCAGAGAATATGTGTCCTACAGTGTGTGAGTCAGCTTGAAGTTCTTGAAGGATAAGTTTTGAGTTTTAGCGAAACGATTTCTATTACCATCTTGTTTCCTCATATTCATTTTGGAAAGGGAGAAAAACTTTGGAAGGAATACTTACAGCTAAAAGACAGAGAAGTAAAATCAACAGTGGCCAAACTAATCATACGGAATATTAGATATTTTGCTGCTATTTTCCTACATGCCCAGTTTGACATGCTTTCAAAAAATGTAGATCCAAAATGGACTTCAAACTGAACTTCATGCAAAAATTTTGAGGATTGAGGATTCCATGCAAAAGGGTAATGTTACTATCACAACAGAGTATTCCATTTCTATAGTCCAGCTATTATTGTAGTAGCATTATTTGTAAATATTCAATGAGTGTCCACTTAATATTTGAAATCTGTAGTATTTACAGAGCTTTTAACATTTGTCTTACAGATCTGGACGCAAATGATTGATTCATCTAACATAGCATGCCAAATCTAACCATTATCTTGAGGAACTCTTTTCAACTACAGCCTAATCCTGCTCTGTGTTTCCATTACTAAAACTCAAGATCCTGAAGCTTCTCAAATTGTCCTTCTTATTTCTATTCTGAGACTGTTGATGTATTTAACTACATAGCTTTAACATAAAATGCATCAAAGACCTGAAAGTAGACTTTGGAATTCTAGGCACCCTCTTCAAAGGGCCGTAATCACTAAGAGCACATATCCAAACTTAGTTTAGACAGTAAGATGATGTGTGTTAAGTGCTAAAAGTAATTATCTTACTTCATTAGTGTAAACGTTATTGTGGCAGTGTGCTCTCCCTTTTTATCCCCTCCGTTTCACTCCCTGGCTCCTGCACAAGCCATAACCACCAGCAGAGGTTGTGATGAGTTGCACCTGGACTGTGGGGGATGGCTAACAACATAGCCAAAATACTGTCTGGAGTGGGGACCTAGATATTTTGTTCCCATAAGAATCTGACTATAGGTCAATTATCCTACTCTATAAATGGCGACAGCCCAAGAACCCTTTGACCTCTCCTGTATGACAGCAGGTTGCATGCCAGGATCTCCCCTGTAGTGAGGACACTCACTTAAGGTTCTACTCCTCGAGGCTAAAAGATTCTGTGCCACGACAGATCATGGAATCACGGAATTGTCGGAGTTGGAAGGGATCTTCAGAGATCATCTAGTCCAACTCCATGCCGAAGCAGAATTGCCTAAAGCACATTACTCAGGATGGCATCCAGGTGAGTTTTCAAGGTCTCCAGAGAAGGGGACTCCACAACCTGCCTGGGCAGCCTGTTCCAGTGCTTGGTCACCTTCACCATAAAGAAGTACTTCCTCATATTCAAAATGGAACTTCCTATGTGCCAGCTTGTGTCCATTGCCCCTCGTCCTGTCACTGGGAACCACTGAAAAGCATCCAGCTCCATCCTCCTTCAGCCCACCCTTCAGATATTTATAAGCATTAATAAGGTCTCCCCTCAGCCTTCTCTTCTCCAGGCTAAAGAGTACCAGCTCTCTCAGCCTTTCCTCATAAGGGAAGTGCTCCAATCCCTTAATCATCTTTGATACCCTACGTTGGACTCTCTCCAGTAGTTCCCTGTCTCTCTTGAACTGGGGAGCCCAGAACTGGATGCAGTATTGCAGCTGTGGCCTCACCAGTGCAGAATAGAAGGGGAGAATGAGCTACCCCAATCTACTGGCCATGCTCTTCCCTGTGCAGCCCAGGATTCCATTGGCCTTCTTGGTTACAAAGGCACATTGCTGGCTCATAATAGTTTACTATCTGCCAAGACCCCAAAACCATAACAAAAAAAAACAAAACACGGATGCTGAAAGACCTCTGATAGAGTGATGACCTCAGTTGCAACAAGAAAAGGAAATATCTTCCCTCTTGAAAAGAACACTTTTTCAGTATAATGTCATTCTAAAAACAAAGGCAAAATACAGCACCATATACTCTTGAATGCCGGGAAAAAATGAACAAACAACAAGCAAACAACAGAAAACTCACACAATTAGTTTGGTACAAAAAACGCAAAATATAAAATAATGATGGACATTACTATTGCAGTGTTGAAATTACTTTATATACTAAACAGGAATTTTATATTCATTTATAGACAATCACAAAAGAGCTGATAGCCATGAGAAAAACTTAAGACTGAAACAATTTTGTTTAAGAATAGAGTTCAACATGACAGTGACATTTAAAATAGAATCATAGAATCATAGAATGGTTAGAGTTCGAAGGGACCTTAAAGATCATCAAGTTCCAACCCCCCTAACATGGGCAGGGACACCTCTCCCTAGAGCAGGTTGCTCAAAGTCCCATCCAGTCTGGCCTTAAACACTTCCAGGGATGGGGCATCAACAACTTCTCGGGGCAACTTGTTCCAGTGCCTCACCACCCTCACAGGAAAGAACTTCTTCCTAATATCTAATCTAAATCTCCCCTCTTCCGATTTAAAACCATTACCCCTCGTCCTGTCACTACACTTCCTGACAAAGAGTCCCTCTCCAGCTTTCCTGTAGGCTCCCTTCAGATACTGGAAGGCTGCTATCAAGTCTCCCCGGAGCCTTCTCTTCTCCAGGCTGAACAGCCCCAGCTCTCTCAGCCTGTCCTCATAGGAGAGGTGCTCCATCCATTTAATCATTTGTGGTCCTCCGCTGGACCTGTTCCAACAGTTCCATGTCCTTTCGATGTTGAGGACTCCAGAACTGGACAGAGTACTCCAGGTGGGGTGTAAAGATATGCCCCTTTTCTATTTACCACTTTTCTGAAGAGAAAGAAATGAAAATACAACAAAAATTAAAAGTAAAATGATTAGTACTTATTGTTGCATAGAACAAATAGGTAGCCTGCTATGACTGTAAGTTATCACTCAGATAAAAATATCAGGATTCAGGGGGAGTAAACAATAAAATGCACTCCCCTTGACAGGCATGGTAAAACTACTTTCGGCTTCAGCAGTTCTAGAGTTCTAGGTAGCGCTAGTAACTAAAAAGGGTTGCCAATAATGTGGGAATTTTATATCTGTTGAAATTCTTAATTTGTATTCACATTTAGGTTAACATCTAACTAATGGTGCTACACTGTGAATAAAAAGGAACACACCATAGATGTAGATTCAATAATTACTTTTTTGTGTAATTAACATCTTCAAGATCTAGTTAAAAAACAATACTCACCATTTGTCCACTTAAAGAAACACTAGCATTCTTAGTATTAATGAATATAGAAAAGTCTCATTAATACCCTTTAAATTGTTATACATCTTACATCTTTAATTTCATTAGGGTCTGAAATGTATAATTAAAAATAAAGACATTCTTTATAAGTCATGCCTATTCGTTGAAACTTCTTTCTACTGCCAATGGAGACAGATAGCTTACATCTGTACAGTTAAATAAAAAAGCGCCAGGAGGTAAAGTCAGCATTGGACTGCTGATCATCCATACTGCTTAACTGTTTGCATGCTCCCTGGCATATTTGAGCCATTCTAATTAGCGCTTTCCAAGATATTGCCTGGGTATGATTTAAGTGTTAACATATTCTAGGGATCATTTGCCATAGATGGTAGGAAGAATAATCTACCATCTGTCTTTCTCTACCCTACAAGGTCCTTCGGTGTTAGGCCAGTTGGCCTTGTATCTTCGAATACCTATTACATGATTTGAGCCCCCACACCAGGGCTGGCCACACAAGCTATCTGTTTATTACTGTGAAAACATCCTCATGATGGACTGTGACATATTTTCAATTTCTTGACTTACTTTGAACTAAACCCCTTTCTTCACGCATACAAGCATTCAGAATTAGAATTATTTCTTTGGCTGTAGAGACACCATAAGGGGCCTGAAGAAGCCTTGGGCCAAATACTGTATAGTGTGAATTTAGTGAGCCTGTGCCAGCTGGCCTCAGGGTCAGACAGTGGTCTCTGCTTGATTTTATTTAGCAATATGACATAACGCCCCCAAGGGTATTTTGACCAATCTGACTCACCATCTGATGATGTCTGCCATTCTGTTTCCACAGCAGATATGTTGTGACTGTACATGTGTATATCATACATATCTAAGCATATACACACACACAGAGAAACATTTACATATATAAAAGATACAAATATATGGAATTAGAGATCACTCATGGTAGTGTTTAGAAGACCAATAAATCAAGCCAGTTTTAAACTTTTAAAAAACCCACCTTGCTAGAATGACATTAATTTACAATACTTTTGTGAATTATAAATAGTTTCTACCCACTATCAATTGTCACCACCACATATTAACTCTTACACATCATTATCAGTGTCTATTCAAAGCAGTTAGTCCTTAAGTATCCTATCAAGCATTGGCTGTGAGTAAGCTATACCATGGAGCTGCTGCTGCACAGCTAATCTGATGGATGTAGTCCTTGATGCTCTCTGTCATTAGAATTGAAAATTTGTCACTATGGTGCAGCATTACAGAAACAGACATCTTTATTCTACCCTCTCTAATTTTCATATCTAATCCTTTTATAAGATAGCTAAATTTCTAGGCAATTTCCAGTCTCTGGCACCTATCTGCAGACTGCATGCTTCAGACATGCTATTTCCCCAGGCAGCCGCCTTATCCTGTTGCTCAGCTGTTAGTTTTGTTTAGTTTTTATTGGGTATCTGTAGAGGTGGTTGGGGTACTTCTTCACTTCTTTTCTTAAAGGAAAAGCAGACTTTTCCCTGTCTCAAGGTTGTGTTTTTTCAATTATTATTAATTGTTCATCAGTGAATTTTCACAGGTTTGACATTCTTCTTTCAACTCATGCCCATGTTTTCAAGCTGCTTGCTGTCACCCCTCATTTAAATTGTACATCATAAGACACCCCTGACAGCTGTTGAACAACCACTTTTTTTTTCTGTAACATTCTTGATCTATCACATACACCAAGCCTTCAAAAATCTATCACTGTATGTCTTGCCTGCCCTTTAACTTGGTGTTTTGTACTACAAAGCAAATTACCTTTTTCTTCATAATATTTTTATCATCATGAGAAAATATATAAACCCCTTCATTAACACAGTAATTTGAGGCTTTTCATTTTTCCTTCCTTGCAGCACTGTTTTCTCATTATTCATCTTAGAATTATAGAATCATAGAATGTGTTAGGTTGGAAGGGAACTTTAGAGATCAACTAGTCCAACACCCCTGCATTAAGTGGGGACATCTTTAACTAGGTCAAGTTACTCAGAGCCTCATCAAGCCTGACTTTCAATGTCTCCAGGGATGGGAACTTCCACCACCTCTCTGGCAACATGTTCCAGTGTCTCACCACCCTATCTTCACATATGGCACTGGCGAAAGCAAACAAAAAATCCTGGTAACAAACCTTCCTACATTTTCCAATATCTATTTTTTTTTCAACTTTAAGAGAGGTCAAGTGTGATGGAATGCTATTTGTTTCTTTTCATGTCTTTTTAGAATAGCCTACTCGGAACAATACAAATGATCCAGAGAACTGAATTAATTAAATAGCTCTCAGTCTCACCATTAATCATGCACTTTATTTTCATTCTGATTTTGGTTAATCAGTGACATATGCATCATTTTAATCAAATACTTGATGAAATTCTTTAATAAATACTTTTTCAAACTTCAGCAATAATTGCATTGCAACCTTTGGAGCAGAGTATAAGTCTATGGTCATTCAAGCTGTGTATACATGGTGGGGAATGTTACCTTTTACTTTTTTGAATATTCCCATACATATTCAACAAATATTTGCAAAAAATCAGAGATAGAATTAATTTTTATCTCACACCCAGCTTACTGTAAAGCCATTTATTGTAGGCTAAAATTGTTTGCTTTGTGATTTAAAATTATCACAGTAGCCTGAGTTCAATTCAATGATGTCTTGTTTTTCCATATTTGCCAGTATCATGCACATCTGATTATGTCAGACAACATAGGATGATTTCCACTAACAACTGTTTCATGTGCTGCCTGCATTTTGCAGTAAATTGATGCATGCTCATGAGTTAATGAACATTGGATTAAATGCTGTGTTTGCATGATCCTGGATTCTTCACGTTACAATTTATTAGGTTTTATTATTAATATATTAAGTTTAAATTGAGCTAACTGTTTGAGGATAGCATTTCACCAGCTTAGAGAAGTAATCCACTTCTGGTTGAACACTGAGATTCAGTCTAAGGACAAATCAGAGATCTATATTCATATCCATATAGGTACTTTAATCTGTTGTAGGGTTGGAGTTCTGAAGACTCAAAACAATATTAGCAATTGAGAAAAAATGTCTGTTCTAATAATTTTATAAGTAACTATGAAGTTATGATCTTTCATTAAGTCCAATGCCACTGTTTCTGCATTACATGTCTTTCCAGTTTAATTTGTACCACTTAATTAACTGATCTTTTAGTCAGTGATCACATGAAGTCACTGTAGTTCCATCATATTTAACCAGACTTCAGGAGAGGACTAGGTGACCTGATTTTAGATTAATAAGAAACAGACAGTAAGAAACGGACACAGGAAAAAAATATGAAAAATCCTTCTTATAGAATTGTTTGGATCCCTAGAAAATACTTTCTTTTAGACAAGCATTTAGCTTTTTTCCAGTTGCAGAGCTCTTGTCTCTAGGAATACTTGCTAAGCATTTTCATCTTACTACTAGATGGCTTTCTCATTTTATTGTGGCAAATTTAGGAATTAATTTTCTCTATCAAATAGAGTTTTCTAGAAGGAGGTATCGTAGCAATATTATTTTTCACAAAAGCGTGCAATCAAGAGTAGATCTTGTTTTATCAATATTGCTGTTACTAATAATAAAAATGTGAGACTTGTCATTAAAAAAGAGTGTTTTTATAAAGAATCTCAGCTGATTCTTTGCCCTTAAATTTGCATGCCAGTGAATTAGAGATCAGTGGTTTGTGTTTCTTTTCCATGCACCACCTCAAGTACTTGGCGTTAAGTGCAGATGGGGTGGCAGATTCATATAGTGTAAGTGTATCTTTCGGTTAATCTTTCTTGTAAAAATATCAAACCTATTTAAATAATTTTTTTGTTGTTTTTTGTAATTCACTAAAGCACCATAATTTCACTGTAAGCAAGAGCAATTCACAATTATCATGCAGAGCTGATTTAGGGATTGACTAATACAGGATTAGAAAACCATACCTCCACTGTAAATATATAGATGTTACATTTTGCTAGCATTGTTATTACTTAGAGCATATCTGTGAAACATCAAAATGTTTAAACAGCTTAAAAATAATTTTCTTTAATCTTAGTTCAGTAACTTATTGTTCTTATTTGTCTCACTTTTCAAAATTTAGTTTATGACTTATCTTCTTTAAACAGGTTCACGAACAACATTTAAAAGCCTTATGTAAGTGGTGTTGGGAGACATAAGTAACTGAATATTTCACCTTTCAAGTTTGTAGTTAATGAGGTGAACACTGATGGAATTCTGCACAGGTTTTCAGCAAAATAGGAAAACACTAGAAGGAACAAATTTGGATCGAAGTCTTAGAAGTAAAAAAGTAACAAAGACCTGTTAAGATACAATAGAATCATCTCTAGGTGTGACGGGTTGGCTTCGGCTGGCTGCTGAGTACCCGCCCAGCTGCTCTCTCACTCTTCCTTCTCAACAAGATGAAAGAAAATAACGAGATGTGTAGCAATGAAGACAGGAAAATCACCACTTACTGTCATGGCAAAACAGACTGAATTTGGGGAAAATTTATTCAATTTATTGCCAGTTAAAATAGATTAGGATAGTGAGAAACAAACAAAAAAACCCAAACAAACAAACAAACAAAAAAACACCCTAAAACACCTCCCTAACCCCATTTTTCCCAGGCTCAGCTTCTCTCCTTCTTTTCTGACTCTTCTACCTCCACCATCAAGTGCCACAAAGAGTATGGGGAATATAGGGTGTGATTAGTCCATAACTATTCTTCTCTGCTGCTCCTTCCTTCCCACATTTTTCCTGTGTTCCAAAGTGGGTCCTCCATGAATTGCAGTTAGTTCAAGGCACACCCCCCTGCTTCATTATGAGGTCTTCCACAGGCTACAGCGCAGCTATCGGCTCTGGTGTGGTGTTCTCCACAGACTGCAGAAGAAGAATCTTTCCTCTGGCACCTGGATCACCTCCTTACTCTCCTTCTCTGACCAAATTGTTTGTGGGAATATATCTCTCACATAAATTTCCCTCATTCATCATTGATTGTGCAGCATTTTGACCTTTCTTAAATACGTTATTACAGAGACACCACTAGCTTGGCTGATGGGCTTAGTTGTGTCTTGCAGTGAGTCCTTTGGAACTTTATTTGTCCAGCACAGAGCAGTCCATGGCTGCCTCTCACAGAGGCCACCCCTTTAGCACTCCCAGCTACCAACACCAAGATACGGATAACCTGTACAGTATGAATAACAAAAGTCAGAAATTGCTCACTTTCATACTATCTAGAGAATAATTGCAGCAAAGAAATCATCTGTGTGAAAGATTTTTGTAGAAAATGAGAGCTACATTAGTGTTTGTAATCTGATGTATATGGTGCCATGCTCCAAGGTCTGTTAGCAACGTACCAAGGTAACAGACTTTTTCTGGCATAGTTTCTACAAGCTTAAAATCCAATCCTCTGCCTTCTAGAGTATGCAAATGCTATGAAAAGAAGAAAAATCAAGCCTGCTTTGCAAAAGAAGAAAAATTCAGTGTAACTCCACCAAATTTTATGGGAATACAATTTGCAAGAAACATGTCAATTAACTCCTCTCACATGATGTTTTAAGGAACGTGTTACTTTTTCATACTAAGATGTGAAATATGTATATATTTGGAGATGATTCTTTGTGTCTTGTAGAACTGACTCTTATTACAACCTCCTATAAATCAGGATTATACTTGAGAAATTATTTTCTCTCCCTTGTTTCATTTCTGTCTCAATGGTATTAAAGACTGCACAGATGAAGTTGTTATGAGATATAGTTAGTAGCATTGGACACAATCCAGTGTACTAACTGGGTCAATTGCTGTTGTGTATGCCTTTGTTCCTTCCTTCCCCTTTAGTAAGATTCCTTTGTTTTCAGCATATTCCCATGTGCTAAATATTACTGTTTTGCACACCTCCAAAAATTCGAATAGCCTACAAATGGCAAGAATATATTTTCGTTTGTACAATTAAATTTTAGTAAATATTTTAAAATGGTATCTTGTTTTCCCACCAAATTACTTCATAAAACATTTTAGTTTGAGTTTAAATCAATCCAACAGAGCCTCAGAAATCAAATGTAAAAGTAACTAATAAGTGTACTACCTACAAGAAGGCAAAACCTTCCTGTAGTGATTTAAATCAAGACGGGGTACAAAATTTTTTCTTTTCTTTTTTTTTTTTTTTTCCCCCACTAGCTTCAATGATTACATGGAAACGTATTTGAGGATGCTTTGTTATCCTTGTATTCATGGTTTTTGTCTATCCATGCTGACTGAAGATTGTCATAGGGTTCAGTGGTAATGGTGGTGTTTTTACTTCTGCATTCTGTGACCATGTCTGTACCAATTTCTGCAGAGAAATTGGCTGTCCCTGCTCATGCTTTGGACTGCCTGGATAAAATCCAGTCTTACAAATCCAGTCTTACATCCATAAAGCTGTATTAGTATGTCTTAGCTTACTAAGATTCAAGACCTCCTTTGTAGACGTCAATCTCATGGTCATTATCCCTGCTGCCCTCAGAGAAGGAAAATCCTTTGGACAAATTATATCTAATGACGATAAAGTCCATTGTATGCAGCATTATCTTGGCAAGACATCTTTGGCAAAGTGAGAAGGGGTTGGTGGTCATGGGAACTAGCATAAGCGGACGGCTTTTGTGGGAGAGAAAGATGCAGAAAGGAAGAGGAAAAGGTGGGAATCTGGCAATATTTCAGGAACCTTAGTCTTAGACAAAAAAAATTCAAGTCTGTATGAACGTAATAGGCAGTTGCATCTTGGAGTTCTCTTAAATTTCTGAGTTTTTCCAAAGAATATTTTCTTCAATTTCTATTCTAAAAACATTTCCAAAGTACCAAACCACAATATCAAAGGTAAATGGACTTGCATGAGATTCATCTAAAGCTTGCTCAGGTAGAAACCTGGAAAGACTAATACCCAAATTAAAGAAAAAATGGTATTTCAGTGTTGAAAAAGAAGTCAAGAATGGAGCATGCTCAAAGAACATCACATATCATTTTTTGAAAAGGAAAGTTAATTGCTATCTATTGACTGTAAATCCATTGACATCACCTTATTTCATTAAGGATCATATGACATATTACTTGTGATTATACCAAACTAAAATCAGATTACTCTGGTAATTTGTAGCTTCATTCCCTGGTTTAAAACAAGGTGCACAAAAACCCATGTTTTCTCCCTCATGTACATATTGCAACAACTAGAAAAAGTCTCAAGAGGTCTATGGCTTAACCTTTCATTTAGTTATTGAGTTGCCTACTATAACTTGTCCATGGTTGTAATCAAGACAGTTTAACCACCTATTGGATTAAGTATTTATTTTGTTGTGGAAACATCAAAAGATTAAGATGGAAAACAATAAAGAGTCTAGGCGTATTGGTAATCACTGAAAGGTTTGACAGCTGTGAGACCACTGCCTTGGCTTACTTTTCTATGAAACCTAGCATCTGCAAAAGGACCACTCTTTTTACTAGGTCTGTTACTAGAAAGATAAAAAATGTTGCTGCTCGTAAGGCTGCATTTAATTGTCAATTGCCTTTCACCAGGATCATTTCTTCAACTTGAAAGTCTATCACATAAATAAGTGATATTTCATCTGTTTCTTTGACTGAACTGGATTTGTAGTCCTCTATATCTCAAATTCTCTATTAAGAATTCCTGCCATATGGAAATCTAAACTTACCATACTTCACAACAAATATTCACTAAATCTTGCATAACTTATCCTGTCTAATGAGGAGCAGTTGTCATAATTCTTTTTGTAGGATTTGTCAGCCTCAGAACATCTTCAGTTCTACCCACATTAAAATACATTTTTAAAATACGTAAAGAAAAACATTTAGATCAGCATTTGGTAATGTTAAGTCTTGTCACACAGAAACAGGTTCCTAAGACATGCCTACACTCTTAAATACTTTTACAGCCTTCATTTAGTCAGGCTACATACAGGTGTCTGTTGGGAAGAGGAGAGTACATTTTTAATAGTCAAATAAAAGGATATATTGAAGTTTCTATTTTTGTACCTTAACCTTCCAAGGTCAATTTTGGTTTTGTTTTAGTCAGTTACTGAAAGTTGGCAATTTCTTTCACTTGTCAGCATCCAGCTGATATTCATAATCCAAACAAATCTTTTCCTGTCAAAAGAATACAAGAAACAAGTCACCTTTGATTCCGCGATAAAAATGAAACTTGTCACTCCACACTGAAAAAGAAATTAAGCACTGAAAATGTCAACATGTAGTGATTTCTATTTATTTATTAAAGTCTAGTAAAAGTAAATTCTTGCCTAATTAAGTTAGTCCTGGTTTTGATTCAAGGTCATATTACCATAATAAAAAATAATTGTTTTTGCTGGAAATAACTTATTTTAAATTTTGGTTAGAAAAAGATTTATCCATGTACTGTATATTTCTTTTGGGATGGGTGGAGTTCTGCTCTTGTCTCTAGCTAGGCCTTTCAGAATTAATAATGGAGTGGTGTCACGGTTTAGCCTCAGCAGCAACAAAAGCGCCACGTGGCAGTCCCTTGGATCTGTCCCCCAACGGTGTGGAAAGGATGAGAAAGAAAAGGCAGACTCGTGGGTTGAGATAAAACTGTTTACCAGAGCAGAAGGTATTGCAGGGAAACAGTAACACAGATGGAGGAGACAAACACGAGTACAATACCGACCGCACCCCACGCCGCTCCACCCTGACCCGACCACCACCAACGCTGCTGAGATACACCCCAGCGCCGCCCGCCCATATATACGCCTACGCCGTGACGTCACCACACCCACTCCGGGTTGTGGCCCCTCCCCTCCCCGGGCTAGCTCCCTGCTGCCCCTGGGCCTGGCACACATGGTGTGGAATAGCTGTGCCGGATAGAGACAGGGGAGAATCAACCCCGTCCCTGCTGGAAACCAGGACAAGTGGTCATCATCTCATGGTAAGATGTTCTACAAACCTTCTACAATCATGACTGTAAATATTTTGCTTCCATTGTGAACAGAATTAAATGTCTACTCAAATGTACAGAACATAGAGATACAAAAGTCTCCTATGAGATAAAATGAGCCTAATTCTTTTACAGTATCTACAGAAATCCGAATAAAATCATTATGAATGCAGCTACTCTGCTCTGTCCAGGTATCAGAGAAAACAGAATTTGACTTGATAAATCCATATCACTTTTTAGCTTGTGAAAGATATTTTAAAGGAAAGCTTTGTTTAACTCTTAAAGACAGGATGTTATAATCAGAAACATCACCATTAAATCTCCCATTTACCAGAATATAAGTCAAGGTATTAGTAAATTTATTTCTAAAACTTTCTAAATGAAGATAGGGAGTTTATTGTTAGGGTCCATGATTTGAGCAGAAGACTGAGAAGAGATAAGACAAGATAAGATTTACAAGTTGAACTCAGTCTTAAACTTTGTGTGCCTGAGTGTCAACATCCAAATTTGTGAAATAGAGCTAATAATATCACAAGAATACAGGGAGGTGTAATCATTGGGTGTAATGTTTTTTTTTTTTTAGAGTATCAGAACAACATACTAACTTTACTGTAATAATTTCCTGGAGCTCTAAGGGGACGTTAAATGTGACCCACATTCTCAAAACAACTACTTTGGCTTTGGGAATACAGTATAGGACTGCAAGATGAGAAATGTAATTCTCTTTCCTGTCCTTTATTGATCTGTTGAATAATAGGAGATTTTATTATTACTATTTTGCTTCTGCTCTTCCTTTAAAATGGAAGAAAAATCCCCAATAAAGGCGATATACTACAGTACTTGTCAGTTGTTCGTGGAAACAGTTCTTGAATCAGATTTTAAACAGTTACTTTCTGCTGCTAACTCTTGCATTTTTAATTATCCTAGTCCTTCCAATACTAACACAATATAGCTGATTATCTGTTTTGTCTGTATGCATGTCGTGGTACGTTGATTGGTCCTTGTCATGTGCAATTTCTGAAGTTTTGTTCAGCAGCAATTTATGGGTTCCAAGTGGACACTGAGGTAGATACACTGAAAACTGAATAAATAGATGGTCCCCAGAGGGTTGTGATCAATGCCTTCAGTTGGAGGCAAGCCACTAGTGTGTGCTCCAGGGGTCAATACCGGACCAATACTCTTTAACACCTTCATTAATGACCTGAATCATGGGGCAGAGGGCACCCTCTGCAAGTTGTTATATGATAAAAAACTGGAAGGAGAGGCTGATAGACTTGAAGGTTGTGCTGTCCTCCAGAGGCACCTGTTCAGCCTTAAGAAGAGACAGGTCAAGACTACCTTATCAATGTGTATAGATACCTAATCGGAAGGAATGAAGATGAAGCAGACTCTTCTCAGTAATGCCCAGTGACAAGACAAGAGGCAATGGACACAAACAGAAAATTGTGAAATTCCATCTGAACAAAACAAAGCACTTTTTCACTGTGAGGGCATTCAAATCCTAGTGCTGGTTGTCTAAAGAGGCTCTAGAAACTCCATCAGCCAGTTTGCTCTACCTGACCCTGCTTGAGTAGAAGGGTTGGTTTAGTTGACCTCAAGAGGTCCTTTCCAACCAAAATAATTCTGTGACTTTGTGAATTTAATAATGTAACTACTCTAAAGTGTCTACACTACTGGAAAATGCCAGAGTCAGTGACTGCAATGTAAAAGTACTGTCTTCCACATATTCTGCTAACCTTACAGGTAATTCCTGTCTAGCATTGCTTATTGAAAAGCTGATATAAATATCACTGGTATTTTGGGTAGATTGCTCCTCACCACATGCCCTTCACCCAGGCTATTTTAATAACCCAAGTGAATTAATTTACCCCTTTGTGAAGCTAAGATCTAGATATGTCCACTGAGGTTATTCTGTTCTGTGACAAGAGATAATCTTCCTGACTCTGACCATGGTGCCAGTCACTTTTAAAGGCGCTACAGTGTAGCCTTTAAAAAAAAGGAATCAGAGAAGATCCTAGTATATAGCAGGAAACTATTTGTAACATTAATATAATTTTGTAAATTATCTTAATATGTTTGAAGTTCAACAGAGAAACAATAAAACAGGAAGATGTCAGTTATATTACACAGAATTTTCAGTCTTTCTATATATAAGTCCATGTCCTGCTGGTGGGTTTGGGGTTTTCCCCATTTTTACATATTGTTCATGAGTTTCATTTTTGTATACTTGTCATGCATTTACCACTGCATCCTTCCATACTTTCTCAGACAGAAGATACATACATTAAAATATAAAGTAATTCACAGATTGAGATAACATCAGTTAAGAAACTCTATTAAAAAATAAATATATATACAGTACAGTAAAATCCTACTGGAAAAGATATCCCCAGTCTTTACTTCAGACCTATCGGCTCAAGTTTGTATCACATAGCCTTGTCTACAAAACAATTCTGAGTGCATTTTGAATAAAACCATTGCTCAGTCCCATGGGGATTCACCTGGAATCTACATTATTTATAATTTTTACTAATGGTCTGGATGATAACAAGTATATTCTAGACACCACATTCATTACATTTACTTCTGAGCTAATCTAGTTGGTCCTGACTAAATATTGGCAACAAGCTTCAAATTTTAATACAAAGATACAAAGAGCAGAATAGAAAGATATTTAGCAGTAACATGTAGAAACTGCAAAAAGTAAGGAACAATAATTGTCTACAGAGATACATGATTCAGAAGAGTTAGCTACAAAACAATTTTGCAGAAAACAGTCAGGTAAATAGTAGACCACAAGCTGAATCAACAATCTTGTGAAGAAAGAAAGCACCATTTTGGGTTATATAAGTAAGCACATAGGAGACACAGAACATGAGGTACACCTTTGATAAACAGACTTCAAACAAGACTTCTACTGGAGTACTGTATTCAGTCTGGACCAGCTAGCTAAGTTCAAGGGAGGTAGGCTGAGAATCCAAGTCTATCTGCCTCTCACATGCCCTGATGATACTTAACTTCTCCTGGAGCTCCATCACTAAGTAGAGGACCTCCCGTATCTGTGAGCACCTCCCACAGACATGCTGGCTGCTGTCACCTCATACCGGTATAAGGGTAGCAGCCTGACTCTCATGGTGGCAGTGTGCTCCCATGAGAGCTCTGTCTGGGACTCTGTCTAAGTCCTGCTGCTTGTAGAACTTGGTGAAGCCAAGGCTTTCTGCTGGGTTGTTACCATGGCTCCCTGGTCAAGCTGGCACAGCCCTTCCACGCAAAATCCTGTGCTACTTTCTAACTGATGTGCCACACTGTTTGCCCACTGTGGTCACTGCCATCCTTGGGGGCATGTTTTGGAAGGGAGGAAGGGGTCGGGGCGCAGCGCCATTGCTGCTGGCCTCACCCCGTTCTTATCAGCTACCCTTGTGTGAGCTGTGGGCACAGAGGAAGATTCAGGAAAAGATTCGGGTAAGGATTAGTTAATACTTTTAATTGAAACATTAAGTTGCTCAAGGAGACTGTAGAGACTTTGTCATTCAAGACTTTTGAGAATGGTTTAAGCAATGTTTTAACGGATCCTGATTTAGGCAGGAAGATGATGCAGGTGTATATTTGAGCTTCACAACTTTACACATTGGGGAAAAGAAGCATGATAATAGGATATCATCATTCCAGCAACCACACCATCATCTTTTGATTGCACGATGTGGACTGCCCTCTTGGCCAGGACTGACTTTGTCATAGGATAGAAGAGCAGAAGTAGGTAACATGTAGGTGTCAATAAAATCAAAGGATCTTCACTTAGTGCAGGGAGTCTGCTGCTTGTTTTTCTTTTACCAAATCCACCCTTATTTCACACTGATAAACACATGTATGAGAATATATAATACTTCCATAAAATATCTGTCATGGAAGATGAATTTCCTAACACACTTTGAAAACACAGTTCCTGAGGTAGGCGAAATCTATGCTTATTCTCTTCCTGGGCTCAGAAAGGACCAGAAAATCCACACACACACACACAAAAAAAATAATAATAATAATAAAAAAATATATATATATAAAAAATCAACATATCTCTTAAAATCTGCTCTCAGTTTTGTCTGCCTCTAAGATTTCTTTCTTAGTGTCTCTAAGCCTACAATCTAAACCCCTTTTCTCCACAGCAAGCCCTCCTTTTCTGCTCAGCTGGGGATGGTTTGTAGCAAGGGATGCATTGAATCATTTCAGTTCTTTCCCAAGAGGACCCATGATTGTTAACACACCTGTCTCCCAACTTGTTCTTGGCAGGTTTACCTGATTGTGAAATGCTGACTATATTATTTTGGCATTGAATCCTGGGGAGTAATAGGAACATGGGAGAATGCATAGGTATTTCCATGCACATCACATGAGGAAAAGCTAGCAGTGTGTAGTCCAGATGAGCAGGAGACCTGTACATTCATGAGAGCTGTGGTAATCACCTGAATAGCTTACATTCCATTTGCAAAAGCAGCCCTGTGGCCACCCCAGTTCAGAAATTATTGCTATGATTGCTAGCAGAGGAGATTCTAAAAAGTTAGCATTAATAAATTACTGACTCCCTGTCAGTAAAGTTGACTGTCTCAGATACAGATATTTACACAGTAAAAAACTAACAAAAAGGTGAGACAAAATTAATTTCCCATTCAAGAAACCCCAGAGGATATCTCTGACCTGTATGCAGCTACTGTCTAAAAATAAATGAAGTTGTGCTCTAGAATAAATGAAATGTTAATTTGCTTATGCAATATTAGGGTAACATTAAATGTATCAGTGTTACACAGTAATTTGACATTCTAAGATTCTACACATTTCTAAGTTGCTACAGATATAAAAATAAATTGTATTACAAAAGTCAACCTATAGCAGTAAAACTAAAACTACAAGGTCTGCAATAAGATTTCAATACCAAGACAGTTTCTGTTTTTCAGACAGCAAATGGGTTTAAAAAGCGGGTAACATCTCTGTATCTTGGCCCCTTTTCCCACTGGGGAAGAAATAAACCTCACTGCTCTGCCTATATTACAAACTCATTCACCCAGTGTATCTTTGAGCTGCCTGTGACTGATTTAACATATGTACTTCTTTCGCTTCTGCTCTGCCAGTGCACTTGCAGAAAAAGATGGCACGTTGCTAACAGCAGGGGTGGCAACCTCTGCCTGGATGCCACTGAGGAGTGTTCTGTGCACATAACCTGATACCAAGAGCTTCTTGCCAGTACAGTGTTTTAGCATTCAAGTATACTGGATTGCTAGATACTTAGTAAATTGTATACATTTTTAGTCTTGTGAGCAGTATGCCGTAATGGAAAGGTTCTCTAACTGGGAGAGAAAACCTTGTTTTCATTGTATACAAGACAATTACTTTGTCTCTGTAGACATATGCACTGTATAATTATTCCCCTCCCCTCTATTACAATAGACTTCCTCTCTTCTACTTATCACTTTGCATTAATCAAATGAATTGTTATCCATATACATAGCATTATGTCTAGGGCTTTCTGCTTCAAGACTTGCTTAAACAAGAAGTAATTTCTCTCTAATATTATGAAGAAACCTTCTTTCAATGTAAATAATGTAAATATATTTTTCAGCTACTAGCTTCCCTCAGCAAGTAATAGAAAACATCTAACAATGTCATCTGAGAAATTAGTACATCTGGAAAAACTGTAGAGAGAACTGATATACACTTCTTATGTTAACATGCCTAAAAGATTTTGTTTCCTGTATGGAACTAAAATGGGTTGTTTCCCTTGTACTACTTGTTCCTATCATAAAGCTCAACAGAAGCCTCCCTTGGTTTGAAGTTTTGATATGCAGGGGAAAAAAATATTATTTTTTTTTAAAAAAAAGGACTAAATATTATTCCTTTTACCATCTTCCCTGACTTAAAGAAAAATATTTGCAATCGTGATGAGTTTACTTTGATGTCAACTAGATCAGATTAAATTTACTATAGCTAATACAAGCCCATATATAAGGCCAACAGTTGATTAACCTATTTCTTTAACTTTATATCCAGATACTCTTATATTCTAAAGAAAATAAATTCCACCAAATTCTCTAAATACTGAAATAAATTTTCTCAGACCGGCATAATGCATATGCAGACATGCTTTCACTTTCAGTGTGTATCCGAGCAAATAGATACCATACAGTTGAAAAATAAAACAACCCTAGAATAAACTCATAAAACATATAATTGATGAGTTCTTATTTTTATAAATCCAAGTTTGAGTATAGAGAAAATAAACTGTAAAGGATTCAATTATTTTTTTCTTTGTGTTCTTAAGACTGAGCAATGCCTCTAAAACTAATAGTTATGCAAAAAGGTGCACTTTCTTATGAGTTTTCAGACGTAGAATCATAGAATCATAGAATGGTTAGAGTTCGAAGGGACCTTAAAGATCATCAAGTTCCAACGCCCCTGCCATGTGCAGAGACACCTCTCCCTAGAGCAGGTTGCTCAAAGCCCCATCCAACCTGGCCTTAAACAATTCCAGGGATGGAGCATCAACAACTTCCCTGGGCAACCTGTTCCAGTGCCTCACCACCCTCACAGTAAAGAACTTCTTCCTAATATCTAATCTAAATCTCCCCTATTCCAATTTAAAACCATTACCCCTCGTCCTATCACTAGACTTCCTGACAGACAGTCCCTCCCCAGCTCTCCTGTAGGCTCCCTTCAGATACTGGAAGGCTGCTATCAAGTCTCCCCAGAGCCTTCTCCAGGCTGAACAGCCCCAGCTCTCTCAGCCTGTCCTCATAGGAGAGGTGCTCCATCCATCTGATCATCTTCGTGGCCCTGTGCTGGACCTGTTCCAACAATTCGATGTCCTTTCTATGTTGAGGACTCCAGAACTGGATGCAGTACTCCAGGTGGGGTCTCACAAGTGCACATTAACCTAGAATTTTCCAAGTATTCTCAGCATTCTATGTAATAAAAATGTGTGCTGCTCATCTTATCTCAATCAATTCTGTTAGACTATTTACATTGAGTCCTCCTTAACCACTCCTTGATGGAGTGCAAAAAAATCAGCATTGATGTAAGTGGTTGCAATTCCAATGACTTAACTTGATTTATGCCCACTTACACCTGAAATAAATTTGTTCAACTCACTTACGCATGGACTGAATGAATGACTTAATTACATAAAGCAACTGGAAATAAAAGCATTTTACTAATGTAAGCCTCTTTCTGTGAAGTATTTGCAACTCTATATATCGATCACTTAGACTGGTTTTGTGGACAGACTTATACAGGTGTAAATCATTCAAAAGAAAACAGACAAATTAAAAAAAAAANAAAAAAAAAAAAAAAAAAAAAAAACCAAACAAGGTAAAAGCCAGTAAGTCAAAAGACTACTTCATCTCACATCTTTCAAAACTGTTTCTGTATCTTTGCAGATGTAAAACTCACCATGCTTTCTGATGAATATTTACCATGGTCTGGTAGGCATGATCCACATCAGCAATATAACATTTCTCGTAATGTGAACGTTTATGTTTTATTTTGCTGGAATCCTCAGAAAATTCCCTGTTAGCTTCTTAACTTCTATAAAAATTTATGGGTTCTTCATGTTCTTAGAACCTAAACAAGAAAACTAAGTCAATGAAAATAATTGTAGAAGCTGAACATGAGTAATGTATTATTTCTTTCCTTTTTGTAAGCTACTCAGCTTAATGAAATGTACACAAGACCTTCAAATAGAACAGAAAGAACAGTGCTGTCTTATTTTTTTGTTTTAATATTTCATAATACTGTGTATAGTATAGTTCAAATAGAAAACTGAAGTGAATTAAAACGTCCCACTACCACAGGTCTCACACAGATGTGGAGTAGCTGCAGGCTTTCATTGTTTCTGTGCCATGGTGTGAAAGCACTACTAATATTAATAAAGAGACCAGGAGTATGTTATCTGTAAGTCTTACAGAAGAGTCATTTAGGACTTGGTCAGGCTTGATGTGAAATAGAGATCATAATGAGTCATTTTATTTTCCTCAAGGCCCTTTGAAATCTATATTGAGTGAGCAATTCCAAATACACAGTTGATGGGAAAATGTCCGTGTATTTCATTTTTTCCTATTAAGAAAAAATAGAAGAGCTGGGTAGAACTTTCAGTTTCACCTTTCAATAACTCTTTACATGGTTTCATTGCCAAACCACCATGAAAAGTTACCCATATTTCTGTCAGTAACAGTACACGGGTTGTGCATTAATCCAGAAACAAAACCTTTGCCTACTATTGCATGTCTCCCAGTAATTGCTCAATTAACTCACAACACTGAGATACAGTACAAGTCTCATCAGAACCCCTCCGGAGTCAGCTCTCCAAGGACTTGAAGTTCAGCTGCTTGCAAGGAATGAAAGGACTTCATTGTCATTGAAATCACAAAGACATAAGGAGTATTAATTAGTTTATTTGACAAAGCTGCGTGTTTACTGATTCATATTTTGGGGTCCTTTTTCTAATTGCTTGTTAATTATTTGCACAAAAAAATTCTATTGGAAATTGAGATGGATCAGACCTATTCAGTGAATTATTGACTAATATTATCAACCTAATGCATATTTTCCCTAGCTCTCCACTGGTACTCGGAGTCCATCTTTTGTTCTTGACTAGCCCTTGCAGACCAACTTTTCTTGTTAATTTATAAACTTTGTTCCAGTTTTTTGGAGGCAGATTCACAGATCCACCAATGACTTCGGGGAACAAATGAGTATCTTTAGAGTGATGGTCCATAGACTAAGGACATTACATCTGTATATACATGCAGATATAATATATATGTATAATACAGATATGCATATACATACATCTGTATATGCAGAAATATATATGATGAGATGAGACGAGATGAGACCCCACTTGGAGTACTGTGTCTAACTCTGGAGTCCTCGACATAGAAAGGACATGGACCTGTTGGAACAGGACCATGAAGATGGTCAGAGGGATGGAGCACCTCTCCTACGAAGACAGAGAGAACTGGTGCTGTTCAGCCTGGAGAAGGCTCCAGGTAGACCTTATAGCAGCCTTTCAGTATCTGAAGGGATCCTATAGGAGAGCAGGAGAGGGGCTCTTTGTCAGGAAGTCTAGTGACACGATGAGAGGTAATGGTTTTAAATTGGAAGAGGGGAGATTTATATTAGATACCAGAAAGAAATTCTTTCCTCTAAGGGTGGTGAGGCACCGGAACAGGTTGCCCGGATAAGTTGTGGATGGATGCCCCGTCCCTGGAATTGTTTAAGGCCAGGTTGGATGGTGATTTCTGCAATATGGTCTAATGGTCTCAGTTTGTGTGTCAAGATCTTTCATTTAACAGTGCCTGTTGTGTCATTAACCTTAAGGTTCCAAATATTATTTTTAAAGTTAGGATTACAGTTAGAAGGATAGAAAGAATCATTCAGAGTTCATAAAGAGTCCCTTCTCCACCTGATTCTGAGAAACTAAATTAACCTCCACAGCAACACCAGGCCCATGCACTGAATATTCACTTTTTGCTAGCTTTATATAACACCAAGTATTCATCTTCTGATTTGGTTGAGGAGTATTTTGGGGCTTGCCCCCACTTGCTTTGGAAACTGAAATATACTCATCCCAGACTCTTAGTGTTTTCTTTTTAGATTTAACCCAAAATTTCTGTAGATAACTGGGCAAACATAATCAAGTGTGTGTTTTTAAAATCTGACATAATCACAATTCTGTTTGAATACCATGTGCTTATTACTGCTAAATTACAATTGCTAATGCATAAGTTCAGTCTGAACAGAAGCTTTGTGGAAATTCACTGGTTTTGATTATTACTGTAGGTTTTGACAGCCATCTTCAATTTTTTATTTTTTTTTTAATAAGTATGTGAGCTGTCAAACTCTTAAAAATAGCTATATGAACTACATAACATAAACATTTCAATTCAAGGAGATTATAATGTTTTGATTGAAACAGAAGTAATGATATTTCAATGTTATAGAATAAATAATTAAGAACAGTTTTTAAATATATAAGATTTTATAGGGTAGGTTTTAATGTTTTAATTATTCTGTGGAGCTTATTTTGTCTTCAAAGACCTGAAGTGCAAGTTTATGAAGCTGTTTTTAGTTTTACATTATATCAGCTGGAAATATACACAATTTTAATATGTCGGAGTCCGAGAAACGTGTTTTTTATTCAAACTTTCAGGTTTCTGTAGATGTTTATATCTCTTTCATTTGTTACAGCATTTTCTTGCCAATGCTTTACAAACAGACAGATTTTTTAAGAATTAGAAACATCCTAATGTTAATGAAATATTCTCAAATTCAGCACGCTTGCAAGAACACTTCTAATAAAAATAGTCTCACATGACTGCATTGCATTTAGAGATCCAAATAGTGTTTTTACTAACTCTAGAAGCAAACCCACCAGAAATCTTGTGAGCGCAACACAGGTACTATGAAATTACACATAGGCAACAAAGCAAAATGTAAACAATAGATGTCATAGGTCCATATTTGTGTTTTCCCTCTTTCCATAGCTCTGAAAGTTTCTTTCCATTGGAAAATTAGATCAACAATGATGTCACAAAAATGTGATTGAAATATAATCAATACATTTTTATATCTATGGAAATTATACTTTTCTGTGGACAGATGGGCACAGTTAACCAAGTTACCAAGTAACAGCAAGTTATATTATGTGAGGTGAGCAACCTGCTTCACAAAGTAAAAAGCTCACTTAAATTTTTACATTATAGGCTAGCAGTTTTTGCTCAGTTACATACCCCAGTTGACTTAGATGTAAATTGTTATGCTGTAATAACTGGCTTACTACCATCTATTTTAAGAAATATGCCACCATTATACTTAACATTGATTTCAGGGGAATAATATCTCATTCTTATTAAACCTGAATAGTAAATCTGAACACTCTTGTGAAAACAAAGATAGTGTGATTGAGATTGGAATAACCATCATCAAATATATCAACACATAGTATAGGGAAGTAAAATTCAGTTACTATAAGTTGTGAAAGTATCACATGAGATTTAAAAAGAATGATACAAAAATAATTGTAAAGTTCATGAATATTTCCTTGCCTCAGTACTTACAGAAAATGTCTACTAAAGGAACTCTTTTAAGCTGGTGTCTCAGTGAGTGACCTTCTGTTTGCTAAGATCTGCCCCTGCAGGAGCAGTGTCCAAGAGCATGCATAGTATTAATTCCAATTCACTTATGCACAATATTAGTTCCAGTTCACCTTCACTGCAAGTGCTTATATAAGGGAATACTTGTAGAAATGCTCCATATTCACTTGTAGTTTATTTTTACCTGTAACCCAGAGGGAGATTTGTTACATCAAATTAAATGGGAAATCTTATTTAAAACATCTACCAAGAAATGCTGGAATGGACTTAAAAGAAGTCTTGACTTGAAACATTTAAACATAAAATATATGTGCATTTTACAGGGAACTAGAATTACACAAAAGAAAACACTCTTGAATTTGTGTCTCTCACATTAGCGTCTAAGCCATAAGTCAGATGAGAAACAGAAATTGAACTGATGCAGTCTCATTTATTTCATTGTTTACCATTGGGCTTTACTACCATAGCTATGTCTTATTAAGTTAGCAAAAAACCTTCAAATGGCCATAGAAGATAAAGATTTTCAGCACATTGAAATTCAATGGCATCATTATGCTCTGGATTTGTTTTCATCCCTTATGTATCATTTTTCATACACACACATTGTCTCTTGTGAACGTTCCAAAATGCTCAGGGATGCCTCAGCATGGATGACATAGTCTGATAAAAAACAGCGCATCAATGTTGCTGTCTAAGCACCCAAGGCAATGACTCCTCTGAACTCAGTGACTATGAACTCACTAGCTGAACTTCCATGCCAAAAAAGACAAAACTTTCCTCAAGGAAAAGGTGGAATTTCTGCAAGATAATGCTGCAAGGTCTGGAAAACAAAAATGTCAGGAGAGCTGCTGTCTTCTGTCTAGATCATCTACTTTAAGAACAGCCTGTGATTAGCTTTTCCAGATTTCCTATGCTTTACCTAGAAGGAGTAGTCTGTTATATTCTAGCATAGTTTATTCTACCAATGTTTATTTTATCCTATATAATCCTATATTTAGTATTTTTCTACCCTGTGAACATAATTTTTCCATTCTGAAGGATATTCAAACTTCACCTGAAAACAGCATTCCTGAACTTTACCTCTTCTATCAAGACTCTGAGTACACCAATAAACTTTGCAAGGTTTTCCTCTT
This sequence comes from Thinocorus orbignyianus, assembly GCA_013400375.1. Classification (NCBI taxonomy): domain Eukaryota; kingdom Metazoa; phylum Chordata; class Aves; order Ciconiiformes; family Thinocoridae; genus Thinocorus; species Thinocorus orbignyianus. The sequence goes on along the minus strand of VXBW01005789.1, from coordinate 1,453,629 downwards.
CTCCGCAGGTTGGCTCTGATATGCTGCATCTCATGAAGCCATAGAAGGGTTGAGGTTGGAAGGTACCTCAGGATGTCATCTGGTCCAACATCCTTGCTCACATGCACTCACCCAGACCAGGTTGACCAGGAATATATGCAGACAGTTTCTGAATATCTCCAGGGATGGATACTCCAAAACCTCTTTGTGCAACCTGTGCCAGTCACCCTCACATTAAAAAAAAAAAAACTAAAGTATTTCCTGATGTTCAAATGGAACATCTTGCTTTGTTTTTTGACCTCTGGGTCAGTATTGACCCCCGAGCTACACCCCTAGTTGTTGACCTTTGGCTAGATATGATGCCACTGATTATCTGGTCCCTCTAGGTCCAACCTTTCAGTCATTTTTAAATCTGCTCATCCAATCCATATTTCAACAGCTTGATAAAATATGATCTTATGGCAAATAGTATCGAAAGCCTTAATAAATCAAGGTAGACAGTATCCGCTGCTCTACCCTTGTCTACCAAGTAAGTAATTTCATCACAGAAATTTCTTGAGTTGATCAAGAATGACTTCCACTTGGTCAAGCCATGATGACTGCTTCTTGCCCTTCATGTGCCTGGAAACGGTTCCTAGAGTTATCTGCTTCATCATCTTTGAGTGATGGAGTGATAAATGGGAGGCTGATACACCTGTAGTTCCTTGAGCCATCCTTCTTGCCCTTCTTGAAGACCTGAATGACATTTGCTTTCCTCCAGTCTTTGGCCACTTATCCCAGCTGCCATCTTTACCTTTATTACTAGAAACATTTTCTTTACTGATGACAATCAAAAGGATAGAGTGCCTCAGGATCTGAAAGAATTTTTGCTGCTGTTCTTTAGTACTTGAAAAAAACTGTATTTTGGAACTACTGAAAAGAATACTTAAATCCATTGTCTGAAAGTTATGTGTTTTGGGCTTTATATAAATATCTGGGCTTATTTTTCAATCTGAAGTAACGTTATTCGTTTTCTTTTCTGATCCTCTTTCCACTTCCCCATATTAACTGTCTGTTCTGGTTTCCTTCACACATTTAATATCCTTTCTTATATACTTTATTTTTTCTATCACAAGATAAAGCTTTTCTGTACAGGAATCAACTGAATATGTTCAGCCCAAATATCAAGAATCACAAAGTTTCCATTCTTTCGGGCTTCGTATTTTCATGACAGTTAAGTCTTATGCCACAGATAGTGGCATAAGACAGTGAAAAGATTAAGATTTGATAATTTCAAGGTGCTTGGATACAGTCTTTTAAAAGCATAATCAATAATTTTGCAGAAGGATGGTCTGTGAAAACTAAGTTAGTTTCAAACAAGTCTGTGTATATGTACTATGGAGCATGCAAACCTGATGTTGTTGGAAAGCAAAATATTGACATGTGGATTTATTAAACATTCGTTAAGTATTTTGAATCTACAGTAAAGATGCTTGGTTTGCTGAGCATGCACTAAAGTATTGCTGTCCGCATGCCATACATTTGGGATGACTGCATGGAAATTCTAGCTGAAAAAAGAGGAACTAGGTACGTTGAGACTTAAATTACTGACTGGAGGGACCTACTTGCAATCTTACAAGTATCAGGTTCTAGGTTGCCTTCTCAAAAATGTGTGCCAAGTTCTTTTTAAGCTAGAACTTCCTAGGTCTGAATAAACTGTTCATTGAAATCATCTCACACAACTGGTGTTTGAGTTTCTCTGAAATCCTTATACCTTTTTTTTCACATGTATCTCCATATCCTTTAAGTAAATGGTTTTTCAAGTCCTGCATTCTTCAATGTCTGCCCTTTCTGGTAGCACACTGTGGGCTTGGGGACACTATTTATGTCACTGAGCTCTCCTGACTCCTGTAATCTAGAAGTTTTTGAGTTAAATACTGCATGAAGACTAGCCTTACAAACTCTTCTTATCATTGCTTCCAAATAAGAATATTACATAGACTCATAGAATGGTTAGAGTTGGAAGGAACCTTAAAGAGCATCAAGTTCCAACCCTCCTGCCATGGGCAGGGACAACTCCCACTATTTTTACACCCCAGCTTCCAAGAAGAAAAGCAGCATATGACTACCTAATTTATGCACCCAAAGAGATTCACTGTATGCTATTTATTTCAGTCATATAGATCAGTTTAAGGTTAGAGAAAAAATATTTGTAAACACTGTAGAGGTCATTAGTAGTAATGAAAATTAAGACAATTTCCTGAATACTGTGTTACATGCAAGACAAACCTAGGTCCTGAACACATTCATCTGTACCTAGATCTTGGCACAGTTAAGAAGGTCCACAGGTATCCTGGGCTGCACAAGGAGGAATGTTGCCAGCAGGTCAAGGGAGGTGATTCTTCCTCTTTACTTAGTACTGATGAGATACATCCAGAGCGCTGTATGTAGTTCTGTGGTCTCCAGTACAACAGAGACACAATCACACAGGAGTGAGTCCATCCAAGATCCACAAAAACTATGGAGGAACTGGAGCATCCCTCCTGTGAGGAAATGCTGAGGAAGCCGAGACTGTTCAGTTTGGAGGAAAGAAGTCTCAGGGGGATTTTACCAATGAAATACCTCATACCAGTTGTAAAGAAGACAGAACTAGACTCTTCTCAGTGGTGGCCAGTGACAGGACAAGAGGTAATGGGCTCAAACCAAAACACAGGAGGTTCTGCCTGAATATCAGGAAAAGCTTTTTTTTCCTGTGAAGGTGACCAAACACTGAAAAAGGATGCCCAGATGGGTTGTGAAGTCTCCATCCTTAGAGATTTTTAAAATCAGACACAGTCCTGAGCAACCCGCTCTGGTGACCCTGTTCTGAGAAAAGGTGTTGGACTATGTTTTCTCTAGATCTTGAATCATGTGATTTTCCAGCTGTTTTTAATTAAATACCACAATATTGACTTACATTTGTGATTCTATAAAGTCATGTTAAAAATATTTAGATATAAGGTAATAAAGGTTTAGACTCACATATTTTCATTTTTTCTCAAACTAGTGAATTTGAGCTGCTTTTACTTTTGTGTTTATTGTCCTCCGTTTCTGTGCTAATGTGCTGATTAATAGAACAAAGGAAGAATAAGGCAAAAAACTTGGATGTCCCTGCTTTGGCCACAGGGATATTCTTTAGAATTAATTAGGCTAAATGTATGAGTCGGATCTCTTTAAAATAGATGTTATTTAAAAACTGAAACAAAATCTTATTTTAACTGTGTGAAATATAATTTTTATCTTGCTTGTTTATTTAACCTTTGTATTGTAACCATTCCAGGTTTTTTATATTGTTGCCAGTTATGTCTGTGATAAATAGTTACTAAAAATAATTTCTTTGGGACTCCTAGTTTAAAAAATAAATTTCTACATACAATAAATATTCACAACTTTGACAGAGTAAGACAGAAGTTATTGCCCTCCAGACCGCATTTTTTTTTTTTTTTGTTTTACAAAAATAAACAAATGTGTCATATCTCACATTTCAGCCATTCCTTTTTATTATTATTTTGAGCAGATTCCAATGAGGTCTGGTTTTTAATGATCCAATTCCTCCATTAATGAATAAGAGGAAGTTGTTAATAAATGTATTAGTAAGTTGAGGTTTTTTTTTTTTAATTTATTTATTTATTTGTTTCTCTTCTTCATGAAAAATCAAGGAAAAAGTAAATTCCCAAAGCACATTACCTGGCAGTCATAAATTCAACTAAAATAAGGAAACGTTTCATTTGCTTTTCTGTTCTTCCTTTAAGGCTTAACCACCCCAGGGGCTCTATCTTCCCCCTGCAGGGGCGAACTCTCTTCAGTTTTTACGTTGAGCTTTCTGTCATCCTGCAGAAAACAATAGAGTCCCAGGAAGTCATCGGTAAAAGAAGAAAAAAGGAGATGGTAGCATTTGAGTAAGATTTAATCACACTGTTTGACATTACATTACATTTAAAATAAAATAATATAGTAGAAGTAATAAAGAACTACCACAGACGCCACACCCCAACACCCAAAAGCATTTTGCCTTCTCCTACAAAACGTTTAGTGCAGAAATAACTCGGTTGAATATAATCAGCTGATGGAAAATAGTTCTTTGGCAACACAGAGATTCTTGCAATAGATCATGGGACTCACCTGCGGGTTTTTCTTTTTGCTTAAACAAGTTGCATTTGGACTTTCCTTGTGAGCTGGACCTTTACAGTGCCTGGACAAATTTCATCAGGAAAGCTGGGAGAAACATATTAGCTTGCATGTCACCTCTGTCAAGAAATGGCAAGGTCTTTAATTTCACTAGGATGTCAACTTTTCTTATCTCATTTCTGATCAGCATTCAGAGCTATGACAGGTACCTTCCCCAAGTCCAGAAATAAATACATAACCAAAAATAAACTTTTTATCTGAACCTTTCAGAGCTTTAGGGGAGTTATTAGAAAGTGAAATAACAACTTTGTGTTTTCTTTTTTAACTTTCTCCAAAAGATCTAGAAGGTTTGGCACTAAAGACACCATCACAATGGAAGGATTCCAAATCTGTCACTGGGTTTGAGCTGACATATAAGATTAACTTACTGAATACACTGGAAAACAAAGGCATAGAGAGATCAGAAAGACCTCAACTTTTTCTATGTTCTTACTTATTTAACCTATTCACATATTAAATTCCAAAACTGCATATTTTGCACTGTCTAAGAAACTGTGGCTTACCAGGATGTGCTACCATAATAATGTGTGGTAATTGGGTGGTATTGGTACCATAATTAGTACCGTAACAGTAATATTCAGATTGTAATATTCTAACATTGGAATGTTTCCTTTCACAAACAAAGGAGTATTTACCAGTTACAACTGGAAGACATTTGAGCTTTGACTGGTATCTACACATTTCTCCTACTAATTACACTATTGATATGATGACTATACAGCAGGTCTAACATATTTAGGATGTATCAGATGAAACAGCAAAACACCATCAGTCTGTGCAGGGATACTGAACTTAGCTCATGCATTACACAGTTGACCAGAGATGATAAAGAACATGTGGTATGTTCAGAATGTGTCAAATTACCTGTATATGCACTGCAGAGTGCATATGAACCAATTTGTGTCTGTAAAATCCCTTCCTTCATGTTAAATGAACACATAAAACAAGTTTATCATAAAAATCAACTGTTTCATCTTCAGGACAGGAATAAATGCAGAGAAAAGTGTGGTTTCTGTCAGCTTAGTTTCCTTTTTCACATCCTGAAGCCAGTAGGTCAAAAACATAACTCTCTGAGCTGGACAATATAGTTCTGCATGTGAAACAGTTTTAGGATATGTCTAAACAGAAAACAGTTTGCAAACAGCAGTGTTGTTGAGACAGAAGTAGGTGAACTCAGATAAAGACACCTTCAACAGTGTAGAGGTATTTAAGTCAGTAAAGCAAAGATCTAGCTGTAAATGTGATCTTTTCAAACATTTCTTCTAATGATTAGGTACTTTCAGTTTTCATTTGCCTGTGAGTTTACAAGAAACAACTATGATAAAAAAGGCTTGTTGAATGTTTGTACTGAGCAGGAAAAAACACACTTGTGCTGAATTCACACAAGCAACCTAAAAGCTACTTCAGGAAAAGAGACCTTTTCAGGGTAAAACTTCTTTTCTTTAAAGTGGAATATGTTTTCAGGGTGAAACACTTAAGCATGGCAAGAATCATACCTATTTATTGCATTGCTAGCAGATCCAGAGAGGTGATTCTGCCACCTTGCTCTGGTGTGACCTCACCTGAGTACTGTGTGCAGGTCTGGAGCCCTCAGTATAGGAAAGATAGGGACCTGGTGGAGCAGGTCCAGAGGAGGGCCACAAAAAAGATCAGGGGGTTGGAGCACCTCTGCTCTGAGGATAGGCTGAGGGAGCTGGGGCTGTTCAGCCTGGAGAAGAGGAGGCTCCGGGGACACCTAATAGCAGCCTTCAGTATCTGAAGGGGGCGTACAGGAAGGCTGAGGAGAATCTGTTTACAAAGGCCTGCAGTGATAGTACAAGGGGCAATGGCTTTAAGTTGGAGAAGAGCAGATTTAGATTGGATATTAGAAACAAATTCTTTACTCTGAGGGTGGTGGAACACTGGAACAGGTTGCCCAGGGAGGAGGTTGAGGCCCCTTCCCTGGAGATATTCAAGGTGAGGCCTGATGAGGCCCTGGGCACCCTGGTCTAGTTGGGGATCTCCCTGAGACTGTGGGGAGGTCGGGCTAGATGACCTTTGGAGGTCCCTTCCTGCTTGGACAATTCTATGATTCTATTATTTTTCTCCACTGACTATATATAGAGATAGGAACGTTTCCTACTAGCGCTACAGCATAAAAACTGCTGTAGACATACAAAGTTTAATCCTACCTGCACCTCAATACGAAGTTTTAGAATAAGTGTGATTTCAGCAGAAAAGACAGTTTCTAAGAAAGGCATTCCACTCTGTGCAATTGGCTCTTCCAACAGTCTTTGAGTATGGTTTTCCAGAGGGACTGACCTGCTCTGTTGCTGAATCTGACAAGCAGCAGGCAGCCGCAATTCACTTGGGTGGTAAAGAAAAAGGTGTACAGTTGTTTCTAATTGTGGTATTATCTTCTTTTAGGTCGGAATTGGAAATTTCCCAATTTCCTGTGGGGAAGCAGATCCAAAAATGAACATGACACTCAGCCTTTTGTATAAATGATTTAGGGTCTCATAGTCGTCCTTGAGAAACAAATGAAAAGTAAATGTTAAATATACTCTCTGTGACCCCTGTTAAGGCGTTGACAAATGAGTGGGGTTTTAACAGCCTAGTTGAGTGATCATTTTGAGGTATTGAAATAAGTGCTCCTGAGTTCTTGTAGCAAGCCCACAAAGACAGGTTGCTCTCTTTCAGAACTTATTTATTAATTTAATGAAAAGATAGAAAAAGATAGAAATTGAAGTTGAAAAAGAAAAACGTAAACATTTCAAAGCCAACAGGATGAATAAAGAAATTAGAAAGTTTGATTGCATCTACAGAAATTACGGTGTAATTTGTGACCTGCCTAACCATTTTAGCAAAATAAGATACAATACTAGAGTAAATTCATAAAAGCTTTGCATTACTACATCACAGGAAAGGAAAGATGTTTTTTCTTCCTATCTGTTGTACTAAATTTCAGGGCTAAATGTCATCTTTTCATAAGTTAGAATGTATTTCGATTTGTTTTGCCACTTGTTTTTTACTAATTCAGAAATATTTTTGTTTCATTTTTTGAGGAAAGAGTAAGGCTACCACGGTGACAGGAATTCTTACCAAGATAGATAGCCACGAACAAAAGAGCCAAATTATTTCTTCAATAGTAGTGTGCTGGTATGAGGACAGAGTAGCTCTGCTCAAAGTCTAGTTAATTACCTAACAAATACTCTTTAGAGACAATGTAAATTAGAGACTTAGCTACTATAGTGTAGCTTCCACACCTAGATTGTATTTGGGGATTGGAAAAAATATGGCAGAAGCCCTTGAACTGTCTTTCTGTCATCAACTGTTCAGTAAAAATAAGCCTCGTCTTGTGTTCTCTCTAAAAGTACTAGATCCAAATGGGCAAAAGAACTCCCTCTATTTGGCATTCTGTATTAAAAGCATGAAGTAAAAAAGAAAAAATCAGCCCCAAAAGGACACTATTTTGCCTGCCCAAATCCCAGTTCTGTACTGAATGGACTAAAAAAGGTACACCAGGCCCCTATGTTATTTCTCAGCTTCATATCACACCAGTGAATATAGTGTTGCCTTCTATAAATGCCTAGTTTATGTTTTCTATTGATGTACGCTTGCATGCAAATCTAACATCATGTCATTTAATTACAAGAAGCAGGGTAATAAGTGTGAAGATAAATATTTCACAGATCTAATCAGGAATTATCCTTTTAAATCACTATTATGTGTCAAGAACTATGCTCAGCAATCAATATCAGGCAAAGCCATCTAAAAGATAATTAGAACTGTGCAGACTATAGCATGCCCATTTTAGATGCTGCCATTATGTCAAAGATGTCCAAAACCAACTAGAAAATTATACTGGGGTTTTTTTTTTTGCACAGCCTACTGCATTTCCTTTTATGCTGAGTAAAATATAGCCTTCTTTATAATACTTAATTGTTTTCAAAACAGCTTTTGAACTTTTACCTATACATAGATTTTGATGACCCTTTTTTTTCCTGTCAACAGGAAACCCAGTTAAACAGTTCATCATAAAGTGAAACGTCTCATGCTACTAACAGAAGGAAATAATAGACAAAAAAGTGATTCACCACAGTACTGTGCTTCATATTCAGTGCTGCACAATAAGCATAATCACATTTGTAAGAGATTTTTGGCAAGTAGTCCAATCTTTATTTTCAGAATTATGTAATATTTAAATTAAAATAAAACAATCAATCCAATTAAAATGTAATATTGAGCAGTTATGAAACAGGTCTTCTGATTTGAAAAGGTAACAGAAGAGGAGGGAAAAATCATATGGTAGTTTAGTAGTATCATATATTCCAAGTATTTTATGTATAGGTATTTTTTTAACACACTATAATTTCATGGTATGGGTTAGTTTACTTCCAGGACTTTCTCTTATCCTTTTTCTTTTGGGCATGCACATTGATCACCTGTCACAGCCATTTTCCTTCTCGTTCAGCTGAAAAGGAATGGTTGAAGCTCTTCGAGAAGACCATCAGTTTCACCCTTTCACCTGTCAGGAGAGCACAAGAGAATTAAAGAATTCAAAGCTTCTCTCAAGGCCTAAACACCGTTTCTTGGATTCAGCAGTTCTCTTCCCACATGGCTAGGTGTGAACTGAGCCTTGAATTACACTTGTATGTTTGACATTTAAGGGCTTTTCTGTGGACTTTTGGTTTTGGAGGATTTTTTCCATGAAATAAGGGCCAAAGACAATTAGAAAGATCTGTCATTGACAAGAGCTATAGGAACTCTATTTGGTACAATTTACAGTATATGCCGTATTTTCTCAGCTGTTCTTAAATGATGTTTATATATGACATGAATCTGAAATTATGTGCTTGCCTAATATTTAAGAGGAAACGAAGGGAAGAAAAATTTTAATTTCAAATAGCTTTTGGACAAAAAACCTTACAAGTTCAGAAATAACAAAGAACGATTAAGAAAGAAAAAAATTGGTGAACAAATAAATTGCTTCTCTGGTGAATGTGTAAATATATGAGCCTTTTAGCCTATAAATGAGTTGCAATTCTGGTTATTATACACCATGATATGTAATTTATCTCATATAGTGATCCCAACTGAAGAAACATGAAGGGAAATACACTGATTTGGCTCATTGTAAATAATGGGTTGAAAGTCTGCCCTGATCTTGGGCTTTAAAGACTATTTAGAAAATTCTGTATCTGTCTTTCAGCTTAGAAGAATGTTTCTGTTTCAGTAAGAATTATGCTTCACTAAAAAATATGTGAAAATGCTATGGAGACAGGAAAATTAAACACATTTTTTTAAAGGAAAGTAGTACTCTCCAAAAGATCTTACCTTCAGTAGGTTGGATAACAAGCTTTTTAAATGTTACAATGTTCACTAACACAATGTTTACGTGATGGTGAAGATCAGTATAATGCATACCTTGGCAATAATTAGATGCTTAGTAGGCTAATTATTTTGTGAATAAAATCAAACAAAATCAAGTAATCAAACAGTAAGCAGACAATACCTTAAGACTTAAAATAATAATTGTTGAAATTCTGATTTAGAAGTGCACTTTATTCATTAATAATGTAATACTGTATGCCAGTAAATTTATCAATGTATAAAAATACTTATGTATCTACAAGTCTCCATTATAAGAAAGTCATTTGAGTGAGGTAAATTTAAAAAGAAAAGGTTTTTACAGAAATTGATGTAAGTCTTTTCTTCACACAATGCAGCTCTTTCTCTGTAGAATGCCACAGAAAAACCCTCAAGGTTATTAGTATCTAACACATTTATTGCTTTCTAGATACAAATATTAGTATGTATTATAGATTATTTGTGCAATCTTGGGGACAAACACATGTTCTACTGGTGAAACTACTTTGCTATTCATGCACAATGTATACTTTTCAAGATAATTCACTAACCTACAAAAAGTCGCTGATCTGGCTTAAGCAAGGATGTTGGGTAAGACTAAGCGAAATGAGAGAAGAAAAACTAGGTAAGTTACCATATGATATTGGGTTAACTTGATAAAAATAACAGTTATTGCTTCTAAAATTCCACCTGTAGCATGTTTTATTATAATGGTTTCAATGTTTTGATTTTGCATAGTATGTATTGGACAGCAATTTTTATTTCTGGGGAAAAAAAACCAACACACTATTTTTGAAGCTGATGATGTCTTTGATTTAAGGATATTTTATTTCTGTAAAGAACAGACTGAATATTGTCATGAGTGTACTCTTGTAGTCTGCTTTGCTATTATTCATTCTCTGAAGCTACTTTAATATGCTTTGCTATTTGATTGGCTTATTGAAAAAGTGCATGCTTTGAAATTTCAGCTCATTTTGGCACTGTTCTTCTGCAGGATGTGAAATAAAGCAAATTCAAAAGTGACAATAAATTGTGAAAAAACAATTTAAAACAAATCTTTCATCCATGTTTGCAAATGTTCACAGTTGTGGCAACATTGTACAGAATGAGGGGAAAAAAAATGTAGATGTTGAACCAAGGGAAAAAACCATAAACACTGACAAATCTGATGTTATGCTAAGAATTTTGAAGAGCTAAGTTGCTCATAATAACCTTCCACTCTTCCAGTAGAAATCTAGTAATATAGGAGGTACTTCTCCACTACAGTCAAAGCAAAACAAGACAGATTAGCACACACCAAGTTCTGAGCTTGCAATTAGAATGTGGCTAATAACCTAGCTATACCACACGGAAACATTTTCTGCAATATACAATCACAGGACTATTTTAAGTGAAGAAACACCAATTTTTACTGAGACACAAATTCTACTATGACTTGCAATGGTACAAATTTGGAGCCATTCTATTTTATTCTGGGCTATTCTAGATCTGTATGGAGGCAGAAATTGCCCTTGCTGTATGGAATGCATTGACAGCATATCAGAAAAATCAGTTTTATATAGCTGGTGCCAGTTAAGTAGGACGGTGAAAATTCAGCATATGGCAAGTGGGATGATAAATGGAAAGGGCAATTGACAGTGACTGAGAAATTTAAAATTGCTTGCTTCAGAGAAGAAGAAACTGAAAAATGACAAAAATATATTATGTTTACTGTTTAAGGTGTGTCTAGACAGAGTAAAGGGTATTTTATTCTGAAATACTAGCACTTCTCAAGTGGCAGTAGTGATTTTGACTTAAACTCTTCTTGTACCACTGGTTCCAGACATGACAGTATCTCAGCTCGGTTCATGGTCAGTCATTATTTGTTTAAATCATTGGTCAGTTGTAGTATGGGATGTGTCCCATTTCAGATTGCAGGCAAATAGTTCCTTGAAGTCGAACATACACTAGAGCTACAACATATTCAAGTGTAAATAGACAGCTTAAGCTTAATCAAAGCTAAAAAAAGTAAGTTTGAAGTAATGTACAGCTCAAAGAACTTGGAAACAAATACTGCCAGGAAAGAGAATCTGGGTGGAGAGGAAAGTGGAGAATATAACCCAGTAGAGACATAAGTACTGTAATCCACAAGTGAAAATATGGTGTGTGAACATGAAAGGACGCACATGGAAAGGTCTCAGGTAGGTTTGTGAGAAGGAATATGAAGGGCAAATGGTAGGTCCCAACAGGCAAACTGTTTAATGACTGTCATGTATTCTGATATCCTAAACAGAGAAGTGAATTGAAGGTAACAAATTCAAGCACAGTGAAAATTATGCACAATTTATAAACTGTAGATTATGGAGATTAATGACAACTAAGGGAATATTAAAGATCCATATCTTTCCCTTCCGAATTTGAGGAAAATGCTAATTAAAGATCAAACTAAGAATAACAGTTATACACATACACATAGAAATTGTCAGGGGAAAGCAAAGGGGAATAAGAAGTGAGCAAAGAAGTGACAGATAAAAAAGGGACTTCCTTCTCAAGGAAGTTTCTACAGACAAAGTGACAAAGATGAGAAATGGTATACTTTCATTGTTATTCTTAAATAAATATAGCTTTTATGGAAATAAATGTGTATCTGAAAAAGTAGAAGTGAGTAAGACAGAGGAGGCAAAAGCAATATGGACAGGTAATGATGAGTATGAGTTCCTCTTCAGAGAAAGAAAGGAAAAGTTAAAGGATTTTGAGTAGTAAAAGTTGCCTGAAGTTTATGTCTTAGTCATAGAATCAGAGAATGGTTTGGGTTGGAAGGGACCTTAGAGATCATTTAGTTCCAACCCCACCTGCCATGGGCAGGGACACCTCCCACCAGAACAGGTTGCTCAAAGCCCCATCCAGCCTGGCCTTGAACACCTCCAGAGACAAGGCATCCACAAGTACTCTAGGCAACCTGTTCCAGTGTCTCACCACCTTCAGAATAAAGAATTTCTTCCTAATAACTAAAGTAAATCTACCCTCTTGCAGCTTAAAACAGTTACCTCTTGTCCTATGATAGTCTCTCCCATAGCCCCCTTTAAATACTAGAAGGTAGCTATAAGGTCTCCTCAGAGCCGCCTTCTCCAGGCTGAAAAAATGATTAATAATTGATAACTAATAATTGAATAAAACTCCAGACTGGAACATCCGGAAGAAGAAGACAACAACTGTATCCACAAACAGAGCAAGAAAATCTAAAAACTGTGGAAGCCTATCAGAGTTTTATGTTAGATAGTCAACATTTTCTGTGCCCATGGAAAATGACGACTATAGCCTAAGGCTGAGTAGTTCATTAAATAGCTACAAATTCAGTGCATTAATTAAAATGTGACATAATACAGCAATAACACATATTAAATGAAGACATCATAAGCACATCTGACAATTAGGAATGAGGGTTAATGATAGTTACATTGCAGTAACCCGGTTTAACAAATTAACATAACAAAGTCACTTTAAGTGAACACTGAATTATACACATGGCAGAAAGGAGCATCGAAGACTCAAATGAAGCGCGGGATCTCTTAGGTTTTTCTTAAATTTAGGTTTGAAACTGTATTTATACATCAAGATGTATAGAATAAAAGTGTTACAGCTCAGACCATCTTTAGACTTTTTTTGCTAGTTATCACATCCAAAACATATAGGCATTCAACTACAAAATCAAAGCCACAGTTTATATGGTGGTGAAAGTTACATGGAACTAGCAAGCATTGTTTCCCTCAGACACAGTATGAGCACAATTAATGATGGAAAAAATCAGAAATTAAAAACATCTCAGCTGTCACTTAAGTAGCACCCTCAATCTACATACCTCCTCTTCACAAAAGACAAAGGGAGTCTACCTCTGTAACAAGACATCATTCTCAGACCATTTGATAATGGTAGAGATTATTTCATTCCTCTCACAGTCAGTGTAGGAAATGCTGAGGCTGACAAGAAAGACAAAAGCGACTCTTGCTAGTGGGTGGACTGAGGCATGTTGTCATATTGAGTTATAATAACTGTGGGTTGTGGGCTTTTTATCCATTTGAGGTAGGTTTTGAAGTATAAATTAGCTTATTAGATGTGGGAAAAAAAAAACCACCAAAACTCAAACAAAAATTCCAATAGACAAAATTCTTTACAGTTTTTAAGTTATGTTAGAATTTATTGACTTAGTGAGTGCCAGGAGTTTCAAGCAACCACCTTATCTTTCTTTCTGTGCAATACCATAATCTTATACTCATTTCTCCTTCCTGTTATATCTTAAAAATCCGAATTTTTTTTTACAAGTCAAGATTGATTTTTGCTTGATATATTTCAATCCTTTTCCAGAAGGCTTAGAGACAATAAAGCTATGCATTAAAAAAAATGGCCTGAATAAGGATAAGTGCAGCTCAGGCAGCTGATTTTTGTGTTCATCAATGACTAAATTAAATCACAGACTCTCATAAAGGGAATATCCTTTTCATCCAGCAACATTTCTGCTTGAACTGCAAATACCCCTCTGCTTAAAGCTGCAACAATATTTTAATTGTACTTTCACCAACAAACTATAGCATTGCTATATCTCACCTATTGACTTTGAAATTGAACCAGTAGAGAAACAATGAAATAAGGAAAGTAACTGATCTTTTTCTCTGTTGAGTGTGGAGAGCTCATTCTTATCTTTCTATGGACAAGAATTGAGCCATAGTAGGAAAACTGTCTTTTTGGTCCCACAATCAAAAAACAGCTTCCTTCATGTTCTGACGAACTCTGTCAAAAAGATTTTGTGTCATCCAATCTACTGATTCAGCAAAACAACTTTTACTCTGTTCCTGAGTTTCTACACTGTAAAACTTGCATTGTCCTTAGTTTCATGGATTATAAATTCAAAAAAA
>VXBW01005789.1:1420444-1439187 GCA_013400375.1 Thinocorus orbignyianus | reverse complement strand
AAAAAAAAAAAAAAAAGAGACCTTTCTGCTTATCTAATCTATAAGACACATGGCAAAACTCCCCATTGATGCTGATATTGAGACCATCTTAATATTGTTGATGACAGAGAATGTACTTTGTCTTCTTTGATTATAGTTATTAAGCTCCTTCATTAAGTCAAAAATGAAGTCTCTGAAAGACCTGGAAAATACAGATATTTTAGCTGTATTAGCAGCAGTACTGTGCCATATGTTCAGCTGTGGAACTTCGGCTGTGCTCCCATGACACCCAAAATTTGCTCAAAGGAGACCAACAAAGAATTTTTTGCATGCAGTTCAAAATGTTAGGACCTGTCCTGACTACGAACACATTGCAGAGCAGACCACTTGTAAACTGTAATCTAGGTATGTAGTAGCATGGATATTATATGAGGTATAAAAAGCATCTTTTTCTCTGAATATCTGCCAAATGTGCATGCCATACCAGCTGTTTATCACTGGCTTCTCTCATCTGACTAGTTACAGGCAAGTAGCACTATTTCATTTCCCAGACAGAGGATCAAGAAGGGGAATATCACTGTCACTTTTATTCCACCTATGAGGAGACAGAATGTTGTGGTGTTTCTCCTGACTGACAGATGAGTGAAGAAGTCAACCAACTGTGTCCTATGGTACAGGTTATTTCCTACAGAGAATATCAGAATAAAATTGAAAAATAAGTTCTTGCTACAGAACTGGCAGAAAATAATTCAAAAATCTATATAACAGCTATCATTCTTTCTTAAAATTGGAAAGCCAAGCATCCTTCTGTGACACATCCTGGTTCCCAGACTACCTAAAATTCCTATTTGTTCCTGCTACCACTCTTTCACTTAATTCAAATGTGTTTGTACTTGTTCCTCTCAGAAACCTCCCTCATCTTGAAAGATCAGCCATCCTCTATGTTACTTTCAGTTCATATTGGAATTTATTCTGTATGAAACTGAAAGATAATAACAGTGAAATGAAAGTTAGAAAATATTAAAAACAGTGCTAATACATAAAAGCAAATATGTGTTTGCTCTTGAAAAGACAACTTTTTTTGTAAAATTAGTTGCTTGTTGCCTTCCCTCNNNNTTTTTTTTTTTCTTCTTTCAGATGGAAAGAAAGAAAAGGAAATAAAAGTCAGCACTCCACTGACAAAAAAAAAAAAGAAGTTATTGTCTTCATCTGAGAAAAGAAAAGGAACATTCTCTCTCAGACTGCCCGATCAATTTCTGAATGAAACTTGATCTTTGTGGGAAAAAAAGAAAAGAGTTCAGTTAATTGGGAACACAGAAATGAGGCTTTTGCAGCTACCTGATATTCATTAATGCAACCTCGCTTTATGCAGCAGAAGAAACAGGACAGGGATGAGAGTCACTCTCAGCTGTAACACAGCTGCTTTGCAGTACACCCTCCTCGGAAGCAGTGGGCACTGTTAATAAAAGGTTTAGAGAGCTATGAGTAAGATGTTCAAGGAATTAATTTCTGTCCTGGAGTAAATGTAATTATTGTTTCTCTTCCTGATCCTGGGGTGTAAAATAAAGAAAAATATCCACCTCCCAAAATGCAACATTTGGGAATAATATGGTATCTATTTCAATACTTTGCTTAATCAAAATTAGGGCAGATATGAAAAATCTTTTTGGGCGAGTATTTTCTCAAAAGGGCCTGGATGAACACCAGAGTGGAGGCTGGATGTTAGTTGTGTCCTGACTGTTGTGCTGCAGGTCGGGTGCAATCACTTGGGCAGAGTTGGGGAGGTGATACACTGAAAGAAATTTCTAGTGTTCAGTGTAGGGATGATAAAAAGTTGTTTTACATTAAAGTGCAGCTGTTGGTTGCTGCTGAAAAAATTAACCTCTTTGCTTCCAGCTGCATGTTCCTACCCCTCCTGTGCCTATTTTCACAATCATGAGGTATACTAAAGCGGGTGCCAGATAAGCACTGACGTCAAAACAAAGGGAAAAAACAGATACTGTATCAGAATGGGAACAAAGCAGAGAAGAAAAAGGACCCTTCTTGGTAAGAACTGACTTCTAAACCAGATTAAATATAATAAGAAAAACAGTCTGAGATTCATAGCAAGCATGTAATCTATGGGAGAAATGCTGGTTGATGTATATCTTAGACAAGTAGAGGGAAGGAAAAAGCAGCACACCAAAGATCACAGAAAAAGGCATATATATGTACGGATAACTGGGAGACAGAATTCCTGAGATCTGAGAAGCCATTCAAAGCAGCAGAAGTGAAAACCAGTGTAAGGGGAAAGGACGCCTTCAGTAAAGATATGTATGTCGAGATTTTTAAGTCATTAATTTTCCTGCCATTCACCCATTTTCAGCAAAGTTAGTTTTTTCTAGTCTCCATTCTAATAAAATCTTCCATTAAGAACTGAATGGCCTTTTACTGTTTTATTATTTTCAGAATGCTGATTAGAGGTGAAAACAGACTCGTTTCTCGGATCTGGTATATACAGGATCCTGATACAATGCCTTAGTATGGATGTATAAATATCATGATCCAAGTTTAACAATTCCTTCAAAGTTAGGTAGAGACTTTTACCATACAGACCATCACACCAAAAAGCAGCTAGTGAATTTGAATGTCCGGTGTAGTCACACTGAACCTAGTCTTTAGGGGGGAAAAAAAAGCTCTATCTTTTCTAGAAAGTGCCCTTTGCAGTTAGACATCTTTGAAATCAAAACTCCAAAATTAAAACTATTTGGGAGTCAGTAATAATTTTTGCTAATTTCTTCTCAAAAGATGGTCTGCTAAAAACTGGATCTGTAATATAAGGATTCAGCTCACAATTTTTAGAAATCTACTTTGTTAGATTTCTAACAACAAAATGTGTCTAATAATAACTCAAGGTCTAACACAATAAGAATGAAAATATTTTTCCCTTTTAATTTGCATTAAGTTTCTTCTACGATCACTCCTAAGTATACTTACTAATCAGCTCACATACTTGTCAGAAGTCAAAGTATCTAAGTCCAGTATTTGGATAAATGGAAATCTAGATGTAAGTCTAACAACTGTGCATGATGTACCATTATTAGCTGGCCTTCATATGCTTAGTCACCACACTCATGATTTATCTCAATCATCTTTTTCTAAGGTTTCTACAATTTCAAACTGCAAGTATTTAATGGTGAATAAATTTTAAATTTGTACATTCACTGTTATTACCATTTATGAAAATCTGCAGTTTATTTCTATGTTTCTTTTACATGACCACATAAGGAAAGCTCTTAGGAAGATAAGCAGGGTGCCATGGTCAATCCTACAAAGTCACATGGAGTTACCTCACAGCAGAAGTCAATTTTCTCTTTCTCTGGGGACATCACAGCAGACGCATTTATTTTGCCTATTAGAATGATCCAGAAGTGCAGGAATATATGAGAAAAGAGGTATAGCAGATCTTCAAAGCTTTAAAGAGAAGAGTCAACGCAAAAAGAAAAGAAAAAAAAAAAAAGTCAAACCATGAAGATGTCATGACACATTATTAAAACATTTCTTTAGCAGATAAATAATGAACAAGATGTGACAGACCTTAAACTGAGTCAAATCAGTTCTGGATCTGACATAAGAGTACAAAGAAAACTTAAAACTTTGCTTCAAATTCATCTTCAAACTATGTCAAGATATTTTTTGTTTGCTCCTGACTCTGGTTTTGTCACCCCTACTTACTGATGTTCTTAAAATCATTCAACATTTTATATGGTATATCACATGAGAATGGCAAACCTGATTCTGCTGTTGGGATATGATTTTAATATCTCTTGTATCTCTCTTCTAAAAAATTAAGAGGTATATTTTCACCTTCAGTGAGGTATTCACAAACCTTTACTTAAGAAAAATACAGGCAGTTGTTTAAAAAATAAAATTCAATATAGTCTAATTTCCTGCTCAGAGGTCAGGTTTGACATCAGACCACACAGCTCAGGGTTTTATCAAAATAGGTCTTGAAAACCTCTCAGGATGGAGAGAGGCTTCCCAGTCTCTCTGGGAAGCCTTTTCCATAGCCCTTACAGGGAAAGCATTTCTCCTTATCTTCAGTGAGACAGGTAGGAGGCCGAGTCTTCAGCTCAACCATCTTCATGCGTGAACCCCAACAGGTCTTGTCAATTCAGACCTCAACCTGATTGACTGTTTGGCTTGACCCTGGAACTTTTTAGTCATCATGGACCTGCCCAGCTATCACTGGATAGTTTCTGGCCCTGGTAACCCTCACCAAGATGACAGTGATCTTGACTCACTCACTTGAATTCCTGATGCCCTGACCCTGAGGAAGACTCCAGCTCCTGTGGCACTCTAACACTTTCTTTATGTTCTTGCTCATACAGTACAGGTAGATCTTGTCTTTCTCTGCTGCCAGGGTCCTGCTGGCTCATCCTCAATTTTGTCTGACAAGACCTCTAGAGTCCATCAGTCTCAGTCTCTATCATTACAAGGAGTTCTTCCTTCATAGGTGCAGGAATTTGCATTTTTCCTTGCTGAATTTCAAAAGGTTCCTGTTCAGTATTCATCCAGTTTGTCTAAGTCCCTCTGCCTCATGTTAACTAGGTCGTCTCAGTTTAGTGTCAGCTGCAAACTTGACTGAGATTATATATTATTTCTTCCTCCATGTCGTTAACAAGACAGGTCCCAAAATAAGACCCCTTTAGTACTCCATTTATCAAACTACAGGTTGAGTAAACCCTATCAACCATGGAGTTTGGTCAACCAATCCATTTTTTACCCGTCTATTTATCTATCCATACAGACTGCAATATCCCAGTTTGGATACAAGAATGTTATGGCAGATCACGTCCAAAACTTTGCCCTATAAATTGTATCTGTAGCTCTCCCCTCATCCACAAATCAAGTCATTTGATCTTCAGGTCCAATCAAGTTGATTAGACATAATTAACTTTTTTGGTAAATTACGCTGACTACTCCTAAACACTTTCCTCTCCTTCATGTGCCTAGAAATGTTTTCCAAGAGGACTTGCTCTGTAATTCTCCAAGGGACTAATGTGAGGCTGTCTGGCCTTTAGCTCCCTGGATTACTCCTGGCTTTATTGAAGAAGGATTTTTGAACACTTCCCTTTCTCCAGTTGTTGGAATTCTCCCTCAGTCTCCATGACTTTTCAAATATGATGGAGAGCAGCCTTGCAAGGACATTAGCCAATTCTCTGATCACCTTCGCATGAAGGCTGTCAGTCCCATGGACCTGTATGGGTCAATCAGTCCTGAACTTGGCTCCCATCTACCGCTGATCATTCCCTTGGAACTATTCTCTAAAGGCCTAGACATAGGGATATTGTTGGCAAAGACTGAGGCAAACAATGTTTTGAATACTTCTTCTTTGTCTGTGTTCTCTGTCACTAAATTGTGTACCCCATTTAGCAAAGAGCACTTATTTTCCTTGTTCAGCTTTTCACTACTAATGTGGTAGTTGAGTCTCTGTTCGTGTCCTTGATGTCCCTTCTGAGGTTCATCTCTCATTGAGCTTTGTCATTCTTAACATTATCCTTACCTGACATGGCAATGTTTATAAGTTCTCCTTTGTAGCCCATCACTCCTTCTACCTCCTATATAATAAATATAATAATATAATAATAAATTATTATAATAATATAATAATAAAAAACTTGAAAGGTGCATCATTTACTTATATAAAACACCAAGAACCTTGTTGTCTCTATTCTTCCATAGATTTTTATACTGTTATAAAAGCAGTAGGTTCATCATGTTTCATGTCTATACATTGTTGAAGATGAGTGTATTTTATAAAACATTGTGCATCCTTTTGTTAATAGATTGGATACTATGTGAGCAAGCTGTACAAACTGTAGTGCTTCTCATTTTAATACATGAGTANAGTATTCATCCAGTTTGTCTAAGTCCCTCTGCCTCATGTTAACTAGGTCATCTCAGTTTAGTGTCAGCTGCAAACTTGACTGAGATTATATATTATTTCTTCCTCCATGTCGTTAACAAGACAGGTCCCAAAATAAGACCCCTTTAGTACTCCATTTATCAAACTACAGGTTGAGTAAACCCTATCAACCATGGAGTTTGGTCATCCAATCCATTTTTTACCCGTCTATTTATCTATCCATACAGACTGCAATATCCCAGTTTGGATACAAGAATGTTATGGCAGATCACGTCCAAAACTTTGCCCTATAAATTGTATCTGTAGCTCTCCCCTCATCCACAAATCGAGTCATTTGATCTTCAGGTCCAATCAAGTTGATTAGACATAATTAACTTTTTTGGTAAATTACGCTGACTACTCCTAAACACTTTCCTCTCCTTCATGTGCCTAGAAATGTTTTCCAAGAGGACTTGCTCTGTAATTCTCCAAGGGACTAATGTGAGGCTGTCTGGCCTTTAGCTCCCTGGATTACTCCTGGCTTTATTGAAGAAGGATTTTTGAACACTTCCCTTTCTCCAGTTGTTGGAATTCTCCCTCAGTCTCCATGACTTTTCAAATATGATGGAGAGCAGCCTTGCAAGGACATTAGCCAATTCTCTGATCACCTTCGCATGAAGGCTGTCAGTCCCATGGACCTGTATGGGTCAATCAGTCCTGAACTTGGCTCCCATCTACCGCTGATCATTCCCTTGGAACTATTCTCTAAAGGCCTAGACATAGGGATATTGTTGGCAAAGACTGAGGCAAACAATGTTTTGAATACTTCTTCTTTGTCTGTGTTCTCTGTCACTAAATTGTGTACCCCATTTAGCAAAGAGCACTTATTTTCCTTGTTCAGCTTTTCACTACTAATGTGGTAGTTGAGTCTCTGTTCGTGTCCTTGATGTCCCTTCTGAGGTTCATCTCTCATTGAGCTTTGTCATTCTTAACATTATCCTTACCTGACATGGCAATGTTTATAAGTTCTCCTTTGTAGCCCATCACTCCTTCCACCTCCTATATAATAAATATAATAATATAATAATAAATTATTATAATAATATAATAATAAAAAACTTGAAAGGTGCATCATTTACTTATATAAAACACCAAGAACCTTGTTGTCTCTATTCTTCCATAGATTTTTATACTGTTATAAAAGCAGTAGGTTCATCATGTTTCATGTCTATACATTGTTGAAGATGAGTGTATTTTATAAAACATTGTGCATCCTTTTGTTAATAGATTGGATACTATGTGAGCAAGCTGTACAAACTGTAGTGCTTCTCATTTTAATACATGAGTAACTTACCTTTGCTAGCTAAAAATCTCTCTTTACTTTTTTCTCTTGAAAATAGAAATTATTATTCCAACACAAAAAAAAAATTGTTTCAGTCAGATCCTTCCAGTCTCCCACAGTGTGAGAAGGAGCTGATTTTCAACAAAACTTAAAGTTGAATAATTTGTTATATGGCTACTTTTTTTACCTTCAGTATAACTTAATGTTGTAATGTTAAGTGTTTAGCAGGTTTAAAAAATTGACTGACTGAATCTAATAATGAACTTCTATAATAATATAACTAGGATTATATCTTATTATGCATAGAAATCTTTCCACTTTAAAAGCCATCGTTAAACATTCAGAGTTGAAAAACTGTTTTATAAACAGAATATGATTTAATTATGGTATCTGACACTGGTTAATTGTCAAAGAGAAAGTAGCAAATTGATGGAAAGATCATTGGTGAAATTTAGTATGCAGTTTTGTGATTTTCCTTGAAACATGGAGAACTGACGTTTAATACTTACATTTGTTTTATATAGACATTAAGTAGCTCTAACATAACAGCAAATGCCAGCTTTGAAGGTAATTTATGAGACACAACATTGCTTTTATGATTATGAGGTGATTTATAATCCCTTCAACTACATCCAACGAAATCCACATTCATATGTAACAGAACTTTTGCACGGTAGAGCATCCCTTACAAGGAAAGGTAGCTATTTCTTGTTGAAGGAAACAGATTTGTCATCAAATGCAAATGCAGGAAGTTTAGGTAGAAAACAGTGGAAAGTCAGAACAAAAATTTGAAAGGGTTTTGAAATGTTGCACCTGGACAATTGATTTAACTGATGAAAAAAATCTTTAATGTATTAGCTGTGGTCATCTATGGAAGGTTTCATGAAAGAAAGTATATCTCACTGCATACTTTTCCTTTCTTCAATCAAAATAGGAAAATGTCTTCTTTAAAAAAATGATGGTTTCAAAGCACCTGGAGTGGAGCTTCCTGTCATAAGAGACAGGAGAATATTGATACAAAAATCCAAATCCCGAAATGGACTAAATGGGGATCTACAATGTAAATCTGGGAAAGAAACCACTTTTAATGAACTGAAACTTCTTGAGAAATCTAAAAGATTTCCCATCTAGCTTCATGATGAAGCAAAGATTTTTCAATAGAATGGAAAGAGAGCCTCTCTTACTCTCAAATAGTCCCAGAGGCTGCAGAACTTACTTGACATGTAGATTTGCATTCAAACACTCCCAGTAAAAACAGGTTTAGCAGTACTGATTTTTTGTTAGATTCTTTCCATTTAATTTAAATATCTAAGTAGACAATGAAACTGAGAGTTGAATTTTGATCACCTTGATTCTAAATGAATTCCTTACCTACTAGTGTTCTTTTTTATTCTTCCACCCCTAGACCTGTGAAAAGGAGGGATTTAGAGTTAAAATTCTGTTGTGTTTTGTTATTTTCCAATAGCATTATTACATTAATAAATGAATCTGTTATTGCTTGGCTTCCAAAGTCTTCTGGTAAATGAGCAGTTCAAATGATCATTGTTACTTATTTCCTTTTGAAACGAGAACATTAAGAAATAAAAGGTTAGTTTCCGTGTGTACTGTAACAGTTCTGAAAAAAAATTGCTGGTAAGACATTTCTTGGTGATCGATCTTATAATGCAGAACCAAAATAACCAAACAGCATGGAAATATGAAACGTATTTTACACTATTTGTCATTCATAGTGCACAGCATATAAACAGGATCTTAAAAGACTGAAATAGTGCCACAGTATACCAGACACAAACATTTCCAAAGAATGACCCTTCCCCAAATAATAGTATTGTCTATTGCCTGCACAGTATCTACAGCTGCACCTGTTAAGGGTTTCTTCTCTTCCTGAAAACAGATGTCAGATTTATACCTGTAATTTGACTGCAAATAATAATTAATCTTTTATGGCTAGTGACTGAAAGAACCAGACTGGTGTGTACAATGCTGGCAAGCACAAGCTTTGCAGTAAGTAGCTTCATATAATCTGTTTGGCAAAAACTAGTTAGGGACGCATAGCATTTGAATGCTACTTCAAATCGTAGAATGGTTTGAGTGGGAAGGGACCTTTAAGACCATCAAGCCCCCTACCATAGGCAGGGTTACCTCCCACTAGAGCAGGTTGCCCAAAGCCCCATCCAGCTTGGCCTTAAACACTTCCAGGGATGGGGCATCCACAACTTCTCTGGGCAACCTCTTCCAGTGCCTCACCACTGTCAGAGTAAAGAATTTCTTTCAGTAAAGAATTACTTCAATAGAGACTGAAAGGCATGTTTTTCAACTTTACTTCTGTACTTGCTACATCTGGTAGTCATTGCACACTGCAGAATGGGAGATAAAACAGTCTGGGATCCAGCCTGAGCAGATTCAAGAAGAGACAGAAACTTATCATATAAGAGAATGGCGGGAGGGACAGCAAAGAAAGATCCAGAAAGTTCGTTTCTATGCAGAACCGTTCTGTAAAACAGAAGCTCAGCAGCTTCATTTTCTGTAGCAGATATCTCTTGGAGGCACAGTTACCTCAGCATCTACCTCAGCTCATCATGTTGCCCTGCAGAAGAATGATAACAAACAAGACAAAGGTTAGGGGGTTTCAAACTCCTGTTCATTAGGACTTGAGAACCTTCCCATGAAGAGAATGGAGAAACACCAATTTTGCTGTAATTTGGATCCTACTTCCCTGAAGAATAAATGCAAAAATGAGGTCAATTTGTATAGTTTTGTGGGGTGGAACTACTTGGCCATGCCTTTTATCACTGGATTCCAGATCAGGCACAGAACAATTGATGCATGTCTATCCTGGAAAGGGTTATTGCTTAGAAAATGAACAGCTATATATATTCAATGGCTCATTAAATGTAAAAGTGTTTGCATTCTGAATGATTATTGCAGTGCATTGTATCATAAAAATATATGGAAATTCATCTAACTCTTTATACCAAACAACAGCAACCACAGGAAAAACTCTAGGTAGCATAGATCTAGATTTAAATTTCTTCTGCTCAAATTTTCCCCTGCCTAGAATCAAATTTCACTTGGAGATGTATGTAGAATTTATTTGCAATATTAATTTAGTGAATGCTCAAAAGGTATTGGCTGTGAGATAACACTATTGAAATAAAGTAAGTGATTGCACTGCAGCCGGAGTGTAAAACATGGACTAAGAGCTGTGTTTTACCCCTGAGACTTGGATGAATTCATTCACAGTGGCCACCAACACTCTGGGAAGCTGTCCGTGTTATGTTTTCTTGGAGCTCAGCAATCAAATCTGTAGGTCTTTATAATTTGGTAGTATCTGTGAAGTTGCAAGCTCCTTAAATCCTACTTTAAAGCAGAATTAAACCTTCTGTGGTCCTAATCTCCCAAACTGCTGATTGAACTCTATTTCACATTGCGATGTTGAAAGTAACAAAATAGAGAAACATATAATTCAGACCTTAAGAGTGCTTTGAACAAATATAAAGGACTCAGGCCACCTTCGAGAAAAAACAAAGAAATTAGCTTCGGCAAAGAAGTCAGCTTTGCTTCCATTTAAATCATTAGTTAGCCCCAAAGTTAAGACTGCATATACAACTGTTCCATGTCTTCCTTAAGCTCACCATCAGAGAGTAGAGATGGCCTTGAAGCTACAGAGGCCTTAGTTCTATGTCCGAAGGGCATAGCAGCGACCATGCTTCCAGTGCTCTTTCTTTTTAGCTTTTACTGTTCCCGTCTCTATTCATCATTTCTGTCTTGCTTAATACTCTGCTCTGCTAACCCTTGTCAATACCTCTTTTATATGTCCTTTCCCTTGACTCACCTTGATTCATTTAAGAGGATGACATGATGAAATGCTCACACAGAGGCAACAAGGATGCACAGAAAGATTTGTAACAAGTAGTCAGTCTTACGAGTGAAGAAGCTGAGATCCAGTGTGAAACAAATAATAACGATAGCAGTCTGTGAAAAAAATGTTAACAAACCTGATGGTCCTGTTTGTGCCTCTGCATTTTCCATACCATATAACAACCACCTTTACTTCTAAATAATGCATATTTCTTAAGTCTCTGGATGGATTCCCCTCTTTACATTAATCTTTACTACAAAAAATTGCTTTGCTATCTATCAAATCTCTAGCCTCCACCTTTTCAGGAGCACAGCCTCAACAGGTGTACGGCTACAATTAGAATCATAGAATCATTTAATCATCCAGGCCAGAAGGGAGCTCCAAAGGTCATCTAGTCTGACCTCCTCACAGTCTCAGGGACATCCCCAACTAGACCAGGGTGCCCAGGGCCTCATCGAGCCTCATTTTGAATATCTCCAGGGAAGGGGCCTCAACCACCTCCCTGGGCAACTTGTTCCAGTGTTCCACCACCCTC
The DNA here is from genome assembly GCA_013400375.1 of Thinocorus orbignyianus. Classification (NCBI taxonomy): domain Eukaryota; kingdom Metazoa; phylum Chordata; class Aves; order Ciconiiformes; family Thinocoridae; genus Thinocorus; species Thinocorus orbignyianus. The sequence continues at coordinate 1,427,582 of VXBW01005789.1, read as the reverse complement.
AAAGGAAAGAACTTGTTCCTAATATCCAATCTAAATTTGCTCTTCTCCAACTGAAAGTCACTAACCCTCGTCCTATCACTGCAGGCCTTTGTAAACAGATTCTCCTCAGCCTTCCTGTAAGCCCCCTTCAGGTACTGGAAGGCTGCTATTAGGTCTCCTCGGAGCATTCTCTTCTGCAGGCTGAACAACCCCGGCTCCCTCAGCCTATCTTTGTAGCAGAGGTGCTCCAATTCCCTGATCATTTTCATGGCCCTTCTCTGGACCCACTCCATCAGGTCTATATCCTTCCTATATTGAGGGCTCCAGACCTGCTTGTTCAATTCTATAGAACAACATATGACTGAGTAAAGTCAATTCAGACTGTGTTTTGAAAGCTAGCCCATTTTATGTATACCATTTAGTCTACAGTAAAAACACTGTTTTATATCCAGGCAGATGGTTGCTCAGTTGTGATGAATGTCATAATTGACTCAGCTGTGGGAACTACTGCTTCAGTACTGCAGGCCAGTCCAGGACAGTGGGCCATTATCCCCTTGATGTTAATACCAGTGAATGTATTTATGAATATAAATGGCTGAGCATTGAAAAAACAGTGCCTTTGCTTTTGATGAGAATGAGGGGCAGCTATAGTAAATAGAAAATATTATTCTTGACTGCAGATAATCAAGACACTTTAAATATATGAGTCAGAAACCAAGACTGCATCATTGCAGGTTAGATGTGCTACCAAAGATAAGGTGGCCTATCTTGTGGATGTTTTGAAGACTTTCAACTAGTCTGAAGCCTCATTAACTATATGTTGGTCTTCATCATAATGGTGTTGACAATTTTCAGGTTACCGTAAGCTACATGTTTTTAATGATATATGAAATGGAAAAGACAAATTGTATGCCTTATTACATGAAGTATACAAATCCTTATAATGCATACTAGACCTGTTCCTTAAAAATATTGTTTATTCTTTTAAAATGCTGTTTTAAGTGTGGCTTTAATCAAAACTATAATATTTGGTTATATAAAAAATTGAAAAAAAAATTATACAAGTTCTTTTTTACTTAATGAAACTTACAGGAATAATTTTATACTAAATTGTTGAAAGACAGACTCATGGGCTAGCAGTGAAAAGTTGTTTTAATACCAAAGTTATAAGAAGCCATTGAACCAAAGGGATATGAAATGTAAATGCTGGCAAACCCTTAACTATAGCATTGTAAGTGATGACACTCTAATACGGCACTAATCATCCTATCATTCTTAAAAAAATAATATTCTGCAAAATGAAATGAAGTAACTGAGAAGCCCACTTCGACATAAGTCAATAAACTAATAAGCTTGTTAAAAGAAAATAATTACTTGGCTGCAGTCTTTGAAGGGCAGCTATTTATTTTGAAACCCTCTGAAATACAAGAACAGAAAAAGGAATAAATCTTAGCACAGGGATAAAACATCCCTCTTGGATTTTATGATAAATTAATGATTAGCAGACTGTTTATATATGAGACTAAACATCTGAATTCTTAGAAATCAAGAGAGTCAGCCTTATCTCTTTCCTCTGAACTTCTGTAATAAATATGTTTTTTCAATGTATTCATATGCTACATGAAACAGAAGCTTGCTATCACATTTGAATTGCAATCTTTCTTGATAATTATACTTCCATATTGGGGTTGTAGGACTGGTGAGTCTAAACTAGCCTCTTGTGCTTGGTTTACTGGGGAGAGAAAAGTATTTTGGGGAAAATATCCTCCAAATGCTCAAAATTTCAAATAGAAAGCATGTTACACAACGACTGATCAGATGACTGCTCATTCCATGGAGAATTAATAGATTTGTTTGTAGATTCTTCTGCGTTTGAATGGGCAGAAATTTCAGTAACAATTTTCATTTTAAAGTCCACAGACACAAAGATTTGGCCTTATAAAAAAAGTGTTCCAGAGGAACAGTAAGAAATTTTCTAAACAAAAGTAATGAAGCCAGATCTCCAATTATTTTTGCTTATTGATTGTTAGGACTTACTGTCTCAGACATCAGAGAATTCAGGAGGCTAGGAGGAGGTGCAAGAGAGAGAACTTTGGGGAATAGATTTTCTCATGTCTCTTTGACAAGCACAAACTCCAGCTCAAGCTTATTTTCAGAGTTCTCTTAGTAATCCTCACCTTTGTGTATTCTTGGTATATTAAGGGATGAACTCATGCTCCATTCTGTCCCTGAAAGGGAACTAAAGTAGATTCTCTCCTTCCAGTCTTTCTTCTCTTTCTGTCTGGAGAATTCTGCCTTTGTAATGTCTTATCTCATGTGTGTCACAGTGTCATTTCTATTTGTTTCACATGATTTTAAATTAACTCTTTCAGTATATCATTCATATTATAACAAAGATGTGATCAAATTTTCATTCTATAGTTATAATGGTTAAAAAATGTCCTGGTTTGAGGTAAAAAAGAACCAATTTTCTTTTCAGTAATTTCACTTTTCAGCTAAGTATCTTCCAACTAACTATACTCCCTGAAATTAATGATATGACTTTCAGACAGTGGCTGCTTCTAGGAGAGATAACCTTAAATGTTTACAGTTAATAGCAAGGAAAGTCGTGCAGAGAAGCTCTTGCTTATACTTGTTGCTATAATAACCAAGGTCATGAAACTTATCTGCCACTTTGGAGGGTGAGAAGCGGAAGACTGTAGAGAGGTTGTACCTGTGTGGAGGAGTGGACAAGACAAGTAACCCAAAACTGACCAATGGGGGCATTCCATTGGATCTTTGTCATGCTTAGTATAAAAGTCGAGAGGGGTCAGCTTCTTTCTTCAATGGCTGGCATATGAAAAGTATTCTGCCTGTCTGTCTCCTCTGATCTTGATCCGTGCATTAATGAATCCGGAATCCAGAGCCAGAATTTGGTTGCTGTCTGTTGAGTCCAGTCTGGGACTTTCCCAATTCCTGACAGTGATGTGATTTGTCATCCTGGGAGCTCAATACGGTTTTGTATATATTGTATGTATTTCATAGAATCATAGGGTTGTCTAGGTTGGAAGGGACCTTTTAGACCATCAACCTAACCTTAATAAAAAAACAACAATCCGTCACTAAACCATGTCACTAAGCACTAAGTCAACCCATCTTTTAAATACCTGTATGGATGGTGCTTCAACTACCTCAACCTTCATTATTTTCTTATTAATATTATTGTCTTTTTTCTTTGTTATTAGTAGTTCATTGAAGTTGTTTTAGTTTTCTTTTCAACCCATAAGTCTCTCCCTTATTTTCTCTGCCTTATCTTATCCCTTATCCCCTGAGAAAGGGGAGAGAAACAGGTAGAGAACATCTGTCATCCATTTAGTGGCCAGGCCAGCCCAAATCATGAAAAAAAAAAAAAAAAAAAGTCATTACCCACACATTTAGGCAATGTGGAGTGTAAACAAACAAAATGTTTTATTGGTACTGTTTTCATACACAAAACCAATACTGTTTCCTTAAATAATTTTTGAAGCCATCTTGACAGATAATGTCATTCCTGTTGAGTAATCATAGTTTCACTTAAAGAAAGAAAAAGATGAGGTCTGTGAACTTTTAATTTTTTTCAGTTAGCAATACCAGAATCTGTAATTAATATTAGAAGATGATTACATAATTTTTTTTCTCAGTAATATAAACTCCTAACCAGAAACTCTTGGAAGAATATATTCGTGGACATATAGTCGAATTATTGCAAATGGCAATTAGTGAGTGACATTAAATAAGTCACTTTTGGTTAATAAATTATTAGTAAATTACCCAGTCTTGCGTGGAACTGCTAGTTACACATGTGGATCTGGGTTTTGACTAGATGTCAGAATAATGAAACCTGTTGTTCTCCCACCAGTGTAGTCTGAGGTGGACTTTTGGAAGTAATCCCCAATTAATCTCGCTGGTTTGAAAATTGAAGGTAATATTCAAGCAGGTTCTTCTGCCCACTTTGCATAATTCACAACATTTTAGGATGACCTTTCATGAAGATCCTGAAGGAGAAAAAACTATGACAGAATTATATCTTCTCACAAGATCAGCTGAAGAACTTGTATGACTAGTTATTCAATAAAAGTAGAAGTATGAGAAGTTAGCAACTGGCAAATAATATATATATATAAAGAAATAGGAGTGTTATAGGCAAACAGGCTTGAACTCATGTCACCTAACTGAGATTCCAAATTCAGAAGCCTTCTCACCCTTGTATAGCTCTAATCAATAGGGATTAATAGATGCTTCCAACAGTCATTTGACATACCAGAAATGTGAATTACTTGCAGGTGATACAGTTTTCTGTATCACTTGACTGTATAAGGAAGATATTTACACATCAATTTTACCACCTCAGTTATGCTCTCATACCAAATTTGATCAATATAGACAGAAACTGTTATATAATTAATAGTAACAATGTTGTGTACCTAAGCCTGAAATATCTATCATACAATAGACTATTGCTGGACAGAATATTTCAGATGGGACAGATTATTGTCTACCTCTGAAGCAATAACTTCTGTGCCATTACATTATATACTTAGAGAATACCAAACTTTACATAATACTGGGCTAGACACCAGAATAACATTTTGGAAAAGCTCTGCATCACTAAACTGACTGCTTTCTTCAGAAAAAAATGAAATGTTGCTGTAGAAATTTAGATAATTATTCTTAGTTGCTCTGAGTTTTTTTCAAGAGACAGACAACGGAATAGTACAAAACTATAGAGGCCCCAGAGCAGGCATTTTATTAGATGAGGTTTATATTAATCAAAATTGTAATTTTTAAGATATTTGAGGTACAGATACATGTAGAGCTCATCCTCAAATCACTGAGGAATTGAATCATATCTAGACAAGATGAAAAAGCTACTGATCACACCTTATTTAGAAAAGGAAATCAATGCAATGAACCTGTAAACGGTGTGTCCTCTACTTATGGCATGGGCTGAAAAAGCAAATGAGTATCTCATATCTAAATTAAAATTCCTCTCTCCATCAGCAGTAAGACCACACTGAAAAAGAAATATCACCCTTTCTCCATTCACAGCCACAGTCCTCTGTGGAAAATATTTCTGAAATGTAACAGCAAAGAGGCAGTGGAAATTGGACTTCTTTTACAGACTTGCCTATTCCTCTCTTAAAAACAAAATTTCAGACTAGAAGCAGAAAAGATTCTGCTCTTCTGGACGTGGATGAAACTTATGGAAGAGGATTCTGAATTTTTCTTGTATCATCTCAAAAGCTGGAGTCTACTTTTAGAAGTTGTTTCACATTATGTCACCTAGTCAATATGGAAGATAAGGAAAGTCTGGTCTTCTAAATTATTGAAAAAAATCATTTAGAGCTTCAGAACTCTGCTATTTCTTCCACATAACTTGTTTGTTTTCAATTTATCATACCAAATACTTTTTATTTAGCATATTTACTTTCCTGTGGGATGAAAAGTGAAGTAATCATGGTCAGAGTCTTCCCTTAAGCCAAAGTAGTAGGAAAAACAGTCGGCTTATTAATTCCTTCAGGCCTAAACAGTTTGTACCGTTGGATCTAGGTGCTCAGTGGGGAGCTCTCTTCTGGAGACTGTAAGTTAACTAAAGCACATATTGTGCTGTGTCAAGACAGACAGCAGTTTCATACTTATACACTGAGTAAATAGCAGAGTGCACTTAGGGCTTTCAAGTATAACAAATTGGGTCCTAATGCCCATATCCCAGTTTGTGACTGAAAATGCATACCACTTCTTTATGCCAACCATACCTCTGACAGTGAAGTATGACAACCTACCACCTGGCTAGGTATAGAAAAAGCTACATCAGGTACAACGTGCTTAAACAGAGCAGTTCCATTCTAAGGCTCTGAATTTTACAGAGTTTCAAGAGTATAAACAGGAAGATAAGACAACAGCCCCTCTGCGAATATCTCAAAACCTGCAGCTAACGTAATATCCATGTCATTTTGCTTCTAAAATTATCAGAATTCTGTCTTTTTATATCTTTAAAGCAGATTAAGCACTGACATTACTCTGAGCTCCAAATTAACTTAGAGACCTTGAAGACAAACTATTAAGCAGAGAAGACTATGCGGCAGGTGGGACCAGGTTCTAAAAATAAGTTTTTCAGATCACACAGGAGAAATTTTAAAAGCAGGCACTATTATTTATGCAGCCACAACATGATGAACAAGACACGTAGGATAAGAGTGAGAAAGAAACTGAGCTTGCACAAGACAAGATGGGAAATAATTATGGCCTTAGAACACTAGCTATGTATGGAATTCTAGTCTTCACAAAAGATAAATTTAAACTTGTGGGCACCCCAAAATGATTAATTACTGTTATGACTGGTCTCAATTATACATATATCCTAAACATGTTGTAACGGTTACATTTCTTTACATATAATATAAAGAAAATGAAAGATGTAGGACACAAAGACATTCCTCACTGAGAAAGAAATGAGAGAATGAGGAGTATAAGAAATCACTTAACATGTCAAACACTGTATGTGATGGCTCCTGAAAAAAATAATACTTTTGTAAACAAAGAGCTGTAGTAGTATTTATTTAGAAGACTGAAAATTAGTAACAAGAGTTTACCGTATTGACATTATAATGACAAGAGATACCCTACACACATTTTTGGCATATCTCTGTATCAGAGAAACAGCACACCCTGTTTAGTCCCAAATGCGTTCTCTAGACTATCAAAGAGTAATAATAGGTGTCAATGTAAGATTTCAGACCTATCCAAGTGCTGTCGTCACACGGTCCCTGAGAGGAAGACATGTCTTTCAGGCAGTAACAATGATCCGGACAGATAGTGGAAGGCAGTAGAAAGCACGCCCAAAATCTGAAAATTTCTAGGAAGTCTGATGACAAGGGCTGTTAGGCTTACGTGTTTCAAGGAAAGAGAGGGCAGAACAACCTACAAGAGAAACTTAATACATATGAGTTGTTAGGCAAGTAGTCTAATCCAGAAGGGAATTTAGGTGCTTATGATTGAATTTAGGTATCTAAGGTTGGGATTCATCTGGCCTAATTTAGTATTTAAACTTCTGAATTGAAACTCCATCATCCAATCATAGAAGAAATAGGCAATTCGAAGGGCAAATCCTCTAAAGTATCTATTTTTCCACCAAAAAAAA
>VXBW01005789.1:1366894-1408196 GCA_013400375.1 Thinocorus orbignyianus | reverse complement strand
AAAAAAAAAAAAGAAAAAATTAAATAATCACTTCAGCTGGCATATCTTTCTCATTTTGACAGTTGATCTCAAAAGCAAACAGGTTTCAGAAGAAAAAGCCTGTGTTCTAGCAAAGTGTTTAAATTAGTCATATACAGTCATAACAAGCAAAAAAAGCTTGAGCCAAGTTGTTGGATTTCAGATGCAATTGTTTTGTGTTTTTTTTTAAATCTTGATTTATATCTTCCTATCTGAGATGGGGGTAAAAAAATATGTATGGGTATTAAAGTTCTCACATACTGGCTTTTCTACACTAGAAAAAGATATTACAGTAGATTATGAGTCTTTATCTGTTACCAAAGTACAGTCCTCAATAGCCATGTAAAGTGCCCAGTAGTCATAGAACCTTGACTTGAAAATGGTGTAGCATCAACTAAAGTCTTCTGATCACTAGGCTGATTCTAAGTGAGAATTTGTGGAAAAAAAGCATCCTGAGAACTTAATGGCAGGGTTAGATTCCTTATTTCTGCCTCGTTTCTTGGTTGCACTTCTGATTCCGTTTCCTACTGCTTAGCTCATGACCTCAATTTATCTCTGATTCAGGTTCTTTTGACTTTCACTTCCTAATTTCTGTTTTCCAGCTTCAGTATATTCTGCCCTGGCACTGGCTTTCTTAGCTCAGCCTTCTAAGCATGACTTCAGCGTCCTGTCACCATAGTCATAACTGTGACATTCACTGCCCAAACCTTCAGAGTGGAGCACCTCAGGTATGTTTAATCCCTCTCTTGTTCTGTTTGAAGAACAGTGGAGCAGTCATAACAGCCTAGCTTTCTTTATGGTTTTGGATAGTCTTTTTCACTTTTTCTGTTCTTTAGGTACTTAAATCACCCAGTTACAGGACATAGATATTTTACTTAAGAAGAAGAGCTCCATTTCTAAATGTAAACCTGGAAACCCTTAGTTAATTTGGCTATTTAGGCCTGTTGGGATCTGTCTTACTTTTCACTGTTTTACGTAGACAGAAGATAATATGGAAACTATGGCATCCAAGCTGATGCTAGAATTTAGGTAGAATTTGAAGGTGCTTGAGTATATGAGGGTTCGATTAATCGTTTCTTTACACTTTTGCAACAGGAAAAAACATTGATTAAATATATCCCCTTCTGTTAAAAGCTTACAGGAGACAAATATTTCAAGAAACAACCAATTTTAAAAAAATTATTCCTCCTCCAATAACGCCAGATCACTTTCTTTGATGAATCTTCTAAAGGTTCTCATAAGATAAAACACAGTGATTTTTCCAACCAAGTCTCCACAATATGCTTTAATTAGATAAAATAATGTAAGATATTGATGTTGACATAATCTGTATAAGCTTTACAAGGTTCCTTTATTTATTCCTCAGTCTCTCTAAATTTACATATCTCCTCATTGTGCAATAAATATTTTAAGTGGAGCAGAAAGACATAAACATAATTAAAAGTACTGTTACAACATCTACTTATAAATATTTTATAAGTTTTTACATTAAAATAATATGAGTCTGCACACAGTGAATTTGATGGGTATTAGAAGCATCTGTTGAATACTTGATAAAGAATAAATTCAGTTTCATAGACCGATAATTTACAAAGCCCAATACAAATCTTTGGATAACAGAGCATATCTCAGTATTCTGTATTGTTTTTTATACCTCAAGGAGATAAGACTGACTGTTTCATTTCATTCTGTGAATTATTTAAAAATTTATATTGTAGGAAGATGGCATTTGAAATTTTCTAGGCAAAAAGCCTACATAAATAAGAAGTTATTAGTGTATAATTGAAGATGGTATGTTTACATACAAAAACCAAATGCCTATCTATTAGGCATCTCATTGGGTAATTCAGTCAGATATATTCAAGTTATATTATAATGAAAGAGACAATGAAATTTACAGTGTACTGAAGAAAAACTCTTGACTGTTATAAAATCTAAAATCAGAACAGATGGAAAAGGCCTATCAAGCCTGATTTTCAAACACTGAATCCCTGCTTCCCACAAGATAATGTCAGCACAGTTATGGATCTAACTTGTGCAAACATAAGTGAGTAAGCATCTTAAATATGAAGAGATACAAGTAACCAGTCTGATATCAACCTAATTATTCAACTATATAAATTGATGTATTGTTTAAGCCACATGTTACTAAATAGACATAAATTAATACATCATGGACATCAAATTCTTACATATCTGTTCTTCAGTTCAAGTCAAGAAATTCATTCAAAAGAATCAACAAAGGCATACTTCCTAGTGCTGAGTCCACTTTGTCATTTGTTTCAAGGAAGAGGTGATCACTAGTTAATGGATATTATTTATTTAATTTCATTTCCATAAGCATCAGGAGGTCATATAGGAGGCCCTATATTCTTTCAGGGAATTTGTCTCTTTTGTCCAAATGTAGAGGGATCTGTTGGAGTATAATTCTGGAAAATTTTCTTTCAAGATAAATTCTTCTTCCAGTATAGAGTATAAAATGTAGCTGTTTCTAAAGTTGTATGGAGCATATTTCAGTGTGTTTCATAGGACTCTTGGCTCTATGTAGTAATTTATGTTGTTCTGCAAGCTTATCAGTATACTGTAGTTTATAGGTTAACGTTTTTTGTATTTTGAATATGACGTTGTAGGAAAATGATGTTGTAATATATGTATGAAATTTCTTTAAAGTTTTACTGGTTGTTAAGTTCTGACTGCAATAACAGGCTTGCAATCCAAATGATTTTATGTGAAAGATGAGGATGTTAGGTAGCTATGGTACATGATAACTTACTCAAATAGGTACCTTTATCGTAACTTACTCAAAATCTCTTAATCAAAGCAGCTTATTAAAACTTTGGCATAGGAAACCATGTTTATTGTGGAAAATAACTTTGGCATGGGTAACGATGAAATGGATGAGAGAAAAAAAGTGGAAAAACTCTTTAGAGTTGACATCACTGTAACCTGAGTGTCTGATGTACAAACTGTTCTGGACTATGGTGGCAATGGGAGCAATTTCTCATTGACAATTTCTTTTCTTTTTTTTTTTTTTTTTTTAGCATCCTACCATATTTCAGAATACTTTTGGTGTCCTTTGTGGATTCACTTAAATTTATGTTTATGTCCTCTATATCTGTAATTTTACTACATGCATGCAATTTACAAAGTCTATTAAAAGCTTGTAGAGTTGTAGCAACTTCCTCAAAATACTATGAAATCCTCCAAATGAAAACAAAGTAATCTTAGAAATCTCTTATTAAAACTTCCTTGTCTTTCAAAATTAAAACTTCCTCATGAGCTTTTCAATACATTCCAGTCCACATATATAACTTACCTGCCTTCTTCATTGACTTTTATCTTCTTAATAAAGCAAATATGTAATGAAAACTTACTGGAATTTTAACCAGTCTGTCCTCTCAGAATTCCTTCTTACTTAAGATACTAAGGTAACAAGGATCTTTAAATGGTTCATATAATTGTGTGGATGCTTGTGTGTGAAGATGCAATGACATGTAGCCACTATTTTTATAGGTAAAATGAAGGCCATAACAAATTTTACCAAGCATGATAAACTATATAAAACTACAAGATATAGTGTTTTGTGCTCCAAAACCACGTCTACGCATCACCAGAGATCTGATAGCTAAATAAAGGAGAGAAGGATGGAAATTATTTCATCCTAGGTAATAGAGTTGAGCTGAAGGAACACCTCACCTCATTTCTTTACCACTTCAGCCACCCCATACCTGCTAATTAGCTGACATTAGACTTCCCTAATTGCTCAGATACAGCATTATTTGGAAAGAAAAGCTCTTAAACCCAGTCCACGTGCAGCACACTGTTCCTTTGCATGCACAACACAAAGAAGGATCAAAAGAAAGGGGAAACACAAAACAGAAGCACTGGTCTTGTTTTTATCATTAATGAAATGACCAGAATTACTTTTCTCTAAGAATACACCTGAATAATTTGTTATTCAACCAGTTATCTGGTTGAGGTTTTTTCACCCTCAATGGCATAATCTGTCTCTGCTGATTTTGTCTCATATTTTACTTCTCAAGCTTCTCTATACTCAGTGTTGTTTTCTCCTTCTTCCATTTCACAGCTATTTGTGAATAAGCAGGGTTTCTATTTAAAAATGTAAACAGGCCCTTGTGCTGCAAATGGTCTGTAGCTTAAACTTTATGTGCTAAAAAAAAAGTCAGAATTTCATTCCTGAGGGAGGTCACTTGATACTGCTGCTTGAAACCCTTCAACTGATATATGTCTCATTAAATTAGACACCTCCATAGTTGGGAGAATTGCCTTTTATGAGCCTACTGTGTGTTTTTAAGTATAAGTGCAAGGAGCACCTAGCTGTTAAAAATGATTCTGTAAAACATTACTAAACTCTGGAATCAGGATAATGATTTCAGGCACTACAGGAAAAAGCTAGCTGCACTATAAAAGGAGATTTTGTTTAGCAACTACTTGCTACTTTGTAGCAATACCTTGTAAGACATTTGATAAATATTTTATTGAATGTTCAATTCCTAGAGTACATGAAGTACCACTAAAGACATCAACACAAATAAATGTGTTTTCCCTAATAGCATGCAATATTGAATCTTGGATTATTTTGTTCATACTAATGTCATCAAAATCAAATATAAATTAAATAAAGTGAAACAACATTACTACCTGTTTCTGTTGGTGGAACAGCAAATGTTTTCTGTCTGTCACATTTCTAAGGGAGGTCAATATTCTACTACCTAAACATATCAAATTTTGGACATAAATTTTACATATAGGCCAAAAGAATCCCCAAACATTCCTGCACGGAAACAAAAGCAATGAATCACTAACTCACTGTTTAATTTAAATTAAAGAAGGAACTTGCATTTAATTAATTGAAATTAACACTGTCTTAGGCAGTACAAAAGAGTAAATATCAGTCGATTGTTCTTTCAATATATATGCTCTTAGAAAATCATAATTACAGACAGCTATAGCTGATGTCATTTAGACAGATATGTAAAATTTGTTTCAAGTCTGATAATAAATATTCAGCATTTCATGCCACCTGAGAATCCTATAGGGGGTTTTCCACCACCTATAATATCCCCTAACATTTTCAATAGTCTGTTGGATTCTTCACAGGGACAACATTTCCATCTCCAAAGATATCTTCTCTTGTTACAGGACAACCATGTCTCATTTGAACTAGTGCATTAAAAAAACACCATAGCAGCACAAAGAAAATATGGAAAGTCTGTGGAGAGTGAGGTTCAATGAGATCATGACAAAGTATGAAATTTAAGCAATACTGGTTAGTGATGTCCTCCTAACTTAATGAAACTGTTCCTCTGCTAGACCAAATAACTGAAGTTAAGTATCTTCTGTATCTCAAGCCTCTGGTACAGTCTCACTGACTACCAATGCTGTGATATAGCTATACTTCTTATAATTCTGAACATTTAGAAGGATTATGTAAACAATTTAATATTTATAACTTAAAAATGCATATTATGCAAATAAAATCACATGTATGTATATCAGAAAATGTAGATTGTCATTACTAAAATTCACTGATAGACCATTTTTCAAGGCATTCAGATCCTCCCAAAAGTTTAAGATATTATTTAACTTGTATTAAAAGTTACAATTTCAATGTTTTGAGGATTTTGGTAAACCTTGAACATTGCACAGTAATGTCAGCTTACCATGATAAATATGAGAATTGTGGAATTTTGTCAAGATTGTCCTGGATCCTAAGCTGTCCAAAGTGAATTAAAAGAGCAAAAGAGCAGTTAAACTTGCTCAATTTCTTTTCTTGTTTAAATATAGCAAGAAAAAATTTAAAAAAAAAAACAAAAACAAACAAAAACAAACAAACAAACAAAAAAAAACCAGACAGTAACAGTCTGACAGGAGACAATATTGCATCACAATGTTCATTTCAGCTACCTGAGCACTGAGTAACACCTTCTCTGTAGACATAAAATTCTTGCTAGCAGTGTTTCCTTAATACATGTTTTTTGTCACCATATCTTTTTATTAATCCTATCATTTATTTTTTGTTTTTTACTTTCTCTCTATAAAACACCTGACTTAGCCAAAATAAAAGGGTTCATCTTCCTTAACAGTATTGCTAACCTATGGCTAGGAATGTAATACAAAATAAATGGTTTCAAAAATTTCATGCCAGAAGATTAAATTCTTTGAGTGGCTGGTAAGACTATGTGATGCACTTGTCTTTTTTCTACCTGCAAAGATGCACAGGAGTAGGATTCCAGGCAATAAATCGTCTGCTGTATCTTTTTTGTCCCTTTTTACTTCAAGTGGATTTAGCAATGTTTTCTTTTGGTGAAAGTAGCATCAGTTTTCAGAATTTTTTTCACTCTGAGGATAGTTCACTATCTAAATTGAAACAGAAAACAGGAACTGCTCACATGAAATCCCTAATTAATTTTTCAATGCTTTAACGAGACTTTCAGTCTGAATTCTCTGTCTTCACAGTGGCTAAAAATCTTTTTTTGTCAGTGCTGATATTTGATACAACAAAGAGAATCTAGGGAGAGTTTGGTGTGAATAGTAAAATTAAAAATTATTGTTATGAGTGGAGTTTTTTTCTTCTTTTTATTTTTTTTAAATTATTCCCATTTCCTTTTTGTTTTAACCAATTGCAAACTCTTTCAGTTGAAGTACAGAAACCTCCTCTCTGAATAAAATCCTCTCTCAGGTACTTCCAAATAGAATATTTCTTTCACAGTATCATCTGCAAATGATGTGCATTAGAGGCAAAATAAATTGGATGGGCCGCTGGTGCAGACTATCACGACATCTCTTAATAATTTGAATGTAAGGATCAGTTTAGAAACCCTTAAATAGTTTCTTCAGGTTGAGCAAAATATTCAAAACAGGTTATCTGAGAAAGTTACATTTCTGCCTTTCACAAGATGATTCTAAATATGCTCTGACTGAAAAAGAAGATGAAATATAATTAAAACATTTAGTAGGTCCTTCTCTGAACCAAATATACTTGGGAGAACATAAAAAAGATCAGGATTTAGCTGAAAAATTAAGTAAGCTTGGAAACTCCTTTTTAACTTCCTATTTGGTCTATTCTTCTTGTAGTGCCCTCAGGTGTACTTCCTTTTTTATCATTGTGTGAGCCAACACAGGCAGGATGCAGGAACAACCAAAAAAAACCACAGAAGAAATTAGAAGAGTAAATTTATTTTCACTCCCTTACCATCAAGGGGATCCCTGAAGCAGCATTCTGACAGAGGCACAGAAGTAGGGAAACAGGCACCGCAGATCTCTGTCCATGCTGGAGGATCAACAAACCTGTTGTTTTCGCCTGTTTATAAAGGACTCACAAAAGGGTAGTTTACCACTGTGCTTTGATCTTTCCCCAGCAAGGAATGAATCCCAAGCATGTTCAATAGGGCACCTCTAGATCTACCATAGGCCTATGTTATCTATATGCAGATGTTCTATTTTTCCAACACACAAAGCTAAACAATAATTAGTTTGATATATGTGTTTTTCAACACCTTAGCTGCAAGCCATTTAACTATGTTGACAATCCTCTTCACCAATCCATTATTTTTTCCACACTCATGGTAAAAAATATTAGAATTTTTAAATCAAGGGAATCAAGATATGCCAGCCAATGAGTTCTCTCCACTTCACACAGGACACAAGAAGAATTTTTAAGATGGAGAAGAAGCCAGAGGACAACAGATATAGAGAAATACGGGCTGTGGTTGAATAGGACTATACTAGAAAAAAGATTTTTTCTATACTAGAAAAAAGATTTGACAGTGGGAGTTTTGTTTGGTTTTCCTAAGAGGTGCACAAATATTGCCTCAAGCTACTGGGACTATCCACCTTGTAAAAAAAATACACTTGGAAGTGGAATTAAGAATACATTTACAGTCTTACTAAGTATGTTACATCGTTTTGCATACTTAATTGTACAAATTAAGTCTTAGGAACACTGGTTTGCATGCACTATATCTCTGATAGCATAAAATTCCACTGCACCCCCAATTCACTAGAGAAACAAATTTCAATTATTTTGAGTGTTCATTGGTCATTCTATTTGTCTAAAATTTTAAAATCACTTCCCTTTTTTTTTTTTTGCATTCACTACCAATTGTTTCTGTTGAAAACATTTTGAAACATTTCCCAGTTTTATGTCATGCTTGTCTTGGTCTCTTCCAAAAATTATAATGTCATCATAAATATTCAAAGACTCTATACACCATTGCATGACTTGTTAATTAAACCTTGATATTTCTCAGGTGCCGATGAAATTTCAAACATCAATCTTCTGTAACACTTTGGTTTTGCATGTGTTGCAAATAGTGTGCTCATTTTATATTTAGACTCTAACTCACTAAAGTGTTAGCAAAGACTGTGAAGGCTTTACAGAGCCCTCACTTGGATGCTGCGGACAGTTAATAAACTGAAGGCCCTGAAATAAACAACACTGATACATGGTTGTAGGAGACAGAGTTTACCGCCATGGTATATACGACTTCCCTTCTGCAAGTTTTGGAAGTCTGTACACACTTTATCTACCCAATTTTCTGCACAGTTTTGTGAGCCTATTTTAGTCTAGAATTATCAGAATAACCCCTCTGTGTTGTCAAGAGTGCAATTAAGTCACTGTTAGCAGTCCTCTTCTCTGTGTTCATGTTTTAAGTTCCTCAGGAACAAAAAATTCCTCTCAGCAAGGCGTCTTTTATACAACTGTAAACAAATAGTTCTACTTTACCAATCCATGTAGTAGGCAGATAAAAAAAAAAAATATACTAATTCATGCACATTAGTATGCACACACACAAGCACGTATATATACATATTTGACCACTTAGGTGAGGTAATGAATCAATGAATATGAGTAAGAGTGGAAAGGATTGGCTCTAAGATTCAACACTTACAGTTTCCAGTAAATAGCTCTGAGACAGAAGGCTGAGTTCCAGCATCGGTCCTTACTGTCTACATAACAGGCAGATTTTGTCTTGGTCCTGTTTCTGAAGCCATGCATAACCTAGTAAAATATCCCAAGTTAAAGATTCACTGGTAAACATATCCAAAAATGGAAGTATATAGGTTATAGCACCTTTGCAGTGTGCTATCTTGTAATGATGAACTTATTTTCTTGTCTAGGCAGGTCCTGCAACCTCTGTAACCTTTCCTATGAAAGGAGAATTTAACACAGACTCTGTAGATATTTTTCTGAAGTTCTAAATAATAGCTTTTCTGTCCTCACAGGAGAAAGAAAAAAGTAGCTTTCAGTTTGGAAATCCGATCAGATCATTCTCTGAACAGTAGCAAAAGTAATTTTTTTTTCAAAATTAAATTCACTCACTAAAAACTGTGTATGGGCACACACACATGTACCATAGCAATTATTTCACATATAGCTAATAGCTACAGTAATAACTCACTGATTTGATTGACTCAGTTTGGCTTTCATCACTTTTTAATTTTAAAGAACTACAGAGTACCTGAGTAGCTAATATTTAGATATACATCCAGTGTTGGAAAAAGAATGATCATCAGTCAAAAATCTGGGGACATTTGACAACCTAGAAGAATTTTAGAGAGCATACCAAACATTTCTATAACTAAATATCATAGATCCATTAGAAAACTACTTTCAAAAGGCTTACCTTCATTCATAGATACACATCTGCAGTTCCTACAACTGTAATACAGTAGACCTCAATTTTATGTAATATTGCTTATCTGAACTGCATCTCAAAGCACTTCATGGACGTGCAGTGGCAGGCGAAGTGAGCAAATAAAAAGTAATTTTACAATGAAGTGAATACAAAATGGTTCTGTGGGGTTTTGTGTTTTTTGTGTCTCACTGATCCCATACAAATTTGCTTAGGTTAGCTTAGTTTATGAATAACGTATTGATTTATTTATTATCTACAGTGTTTCAGACTCCATTTAGGCCCTGCAAATCAAATCAAGCTGAGTTATTTCCTTCATATTCATTTTCAAGACCAATAAAAGATCGTACACAGAAAAAAATAATCATGTTTAGAATACAACCCAACCACTCAACAGCTAGTCTTTAACTAATGGAGGTGGGAAGCAATGTGTGCATCATTTCACCATCTCTTTTTACTCCATCTTGACCAAGTCTTTGAAATATCTGAAGAGAAGAATTTTCACTTGTTAATGGTTCTTCTAAACACCCATGAATTAATTTTCTGCAGACAATGGTTGTTACATACCTTGTTTTTTGACGTTAATAAGATTTATTAAACAGGACTTACAATCTCCTTGAATTTCAGTTTAGCAGAAAATGTTTTCACTGAGAAATAGCACGTGAATGATTTTACCAAATCTGTAAGTCTAGCAGGTGCTTTGTAAGCAATACATAAAGACAAAACTTTACATTTAAAATCTTACAAAATAGTTGATAAGGTAGGTAACAAAAGATGGAGGTGATACATGGAATGGATAGAAAATTACTCTGCTCTAAAAGGAAAAACAATCACATCATGTAGATGCACACTGGTTCACCAGTTCTATGTATTGTTAACCCAGCAATGTAGGCATCATCTTTCTGGCAGACAGTATGGTGGGTTTAATTTCACTGCAGGGATGCAAAACACATGTAGATACACATGTAACTCAAAAGTAAGTTTTATCAAGACATGGACAACCTGGAAGAATGTAGGCATGGTAGTGAGAAAAACATGGAGAAAGTCTCAAAGATGGTATCATCACCAGCAGAGTCAAATATGACAGCAACCTGTCTGATCATTGACAGAACTGGGGATCATATACCTGTTTTTGAAAGCAAGATCAGAATGTCTGCATTAGATCAACTGCACAAAGTCAAGAAATTTCCCAACTCTAACTGCTTGTTTTAATACTAACACACAAAGCAAAATGTTCAGTTGATAATCTTATATGTATCACAGGTTAGAAGCACAATTTCAGGAAATGGATATCTACTTCCAAGAGTATTAAATAATAAATAGAGGTTTGAACTTTATTGTGTCTGTAACAGAAAAAAAACCAAAATCAATCATGACAATGGCAAATACCTTGAAATAAAATTTTCAGGTGTGGTGGTGGTGGTGTTTGTTTTAGGCTTGATTTTTTTTGTTGTTGTCCGTAATATGTATATAAATAATAATTAAACTACTTAATTTTATTTCGTTAGTTACAATTATAACTGCAGATTCATTTTCTGCTCTAAAAACAATTTTAAAAGCATTGCAGCAACATAAACATATCCATCTTTTGATTAATCAGAAGAAATACTACAGAATTAACTCTTATTCAAAAAAGTCTTCATTCAGGATCTCAGAATCTTGACAGTCCCTCAGTCCTCACCTAGAACACTTATCAATGAACCACACATCTTATCAAGCAGATGGTATCCAGGAATCTGTTAGAAGGGCTTAATTCTTTTCTCTTGAGAAAGTGTGAGCTGAGATGGAATTTCATTGAAGTCCAAAGACTTTCATTGTTAATGAAAGCACTCTGAACTGAATCAAGTCTGAAATAAAGAAGTGTACAGGATCCACCTGAATGAACGCTGGCAAGAAAACACATGACTGTCTGCAAGGTAATTTGCTATTCACTACATGTCCTGACAAAAGCGAATTTTTTATAAAATGTATACCATGTGCAATTTTTTTTTAAGAAGGAGCAGGACTGGAGTAAATAACATTCTGTAGCAATACACATTATCAGCATATGACACTGTAATGCAAGGATAGAGTATAATTTATTTTCCTGCATTAGATGTCACGCTTATAAAATTTCTTTCAGTGTTCCACATGAGAATGTAAAAATTGCTGTAGAAGAACAGACCAACACTACCAAACAATGGCAATGGAAGGGAAAATTATGTATGAATACACTTGTGAAATTTGATTCAGTTCTGGTATCTGTTTTAGTTCAAGTACCTGGGGTTTTTTTCATCTTTCTTTTTTTTTATTTTCTTGTTTTTCTGTGAAGTATTTAGATGGGCTTCTGAGTTTTCTCACTGTATGCAATCAGGACTGCTTCTCACATTTCTACATAGATGTTTGGAGTTTGAGATTGTTTTGCTTTGTTTGTGGACCCAGTATTTGGGCATTTGGGAGGTTTGGTTGCTTGAGTAACGCATGATCATCACAGAGGTTTAATCATTCATTTGTTTTACTACTATGCATGATTAACACCCAAATAATTCTAATTAAAGATCACTGAATGTGAAATATGAATAAATCTTTATCACTTATGGATTATGCTGTAGAAGAATTTTTTTTTTTCATTTGGAGTGTTTGGCAGCATTTGGGCATGCTGAATAGCAATGACTGTGACTTTTTGAAGTAGTCACACAGCTTGTTGCTATGTCAGTTACTTCAGAAAGGGACTTGTGCTGTTATGACTGGTGGCTTGTGATTCACAAACTATGGAATACTTCAAAGAAGCCAGCATTGGTTTTATTTTATTTATTTTTCTCCCAATTCTTGCTTTTGTAACTAGTCTTCTTAGGAATCAGAATGCATCATCATTATTCATCATAGTGCTGGAATTTATAAATAAAGAAATGCAACAAATAATTGAGGAGAAATTTCAAACCGTGTTCATTTCACTGATGGCATTTATTCAGTACATGGCAGAACTCAAAAAAAACCAAGTTGATATGGCATTTAGCTGAAAAAAGAGTAATCTTGACTTTCAGCTGGATTCTCAGCATTATTTTTTTCTTATTTCATTCCTCTAGAATAAAGAACTTCAAAAACTGAAGCTAGAACAGAAGACCTTCCTCCACTGGATTTGGTCACATGGCTCCTTGTTTTCTCTTCCTTTAACTTCAAGAATCTTCCAAACTTTGTTATTATGTTGCTTGACTTCAGAAAACTTCTAATACTGAGGGTATTACAATTTTCTTAACATTTGATGTCTTTGGGGAAGTGGAAGATCTAAATTCATATCTTTCCACTTCGAGGAGGGAAATAAATAGCAAATTCTCTAAGAAGCAGACTATGTGTGTGAAGTGGGCACTGTGGGTCCTGGTGAACTACAAACAGTGGTGTTGGCCTTTGTTAGTTAGATCTGTGCCCACAGTACTGAGATACAGAAGGACTTATAACGACCTTCAGTAAACCTGCATTTAGATATTAAGTAACAAATACTAGATACAGAAAACAGTTAGGGTTTCTTACCAAAAGATCACCTACCAAATGAGCTAATGGCTTCCATGAGCACATGGCTTATGGAAGGGCGGTGGCACTGAAATAATCAGGCAGCAACTTAAAAATGAGCAACTGATGAATCTTTTTCTCACCATTATATTACTTCAAATAATTTGCCTGCTAAAGAAATTTGTAGTCTTTTAATATTACATGAAACTTTTAGAAAAAGAAACACTGTGTTTGCTGCCCTCCTACACGTCTCATTGAACATACTAGTCACAGAACACATGTATGGTATCTTTTAGTACTTTTAGTTAGCTTCATGTGAGCCTTGCAATTTCTTGTATACATTTTGTTGGGTTTGTCTTTTAACTTCCTGTGCATACGGTTTAGTCTGAAATATTTCATCAACACAGACCATGTAAAGTAGGATGTCTAGGTTCATTTGTATGGAAAAGTAATGTTACTGACTTTAGGTTTTTATCTGTTATCTTAGGTGTTAGATTTTAGAAGAAAACCAGCTCTCTCAGAGTTCAGCTGGGAGGTATTCTGCAGCAAGCTTCCATATCAGATAAAAGAGCCAGGAAGTGCTGGGAGCTCTTCAAGAACACTCTCCCGAAAGCGCAAAAAACAGTATATCCCCTTTAAAGGCAACGAAAGGGGTGGAGCAAGACAAATCCTTGGCTTAACTGCAAGCTTCTGAGTCTGCTCAAAACAAAAAGAGAAGTGTACCAGAAATGAAAAAACAGACAAATACCTATTGAGAACTACAAGGGCATTGACAAGGTGTACAGAGGTGCAGTTAGAAAAGTAAACTCTCAGCTTGAATTGAAATTGTCCAGAGATGTCAAAAACTACAAGAAAGGGTTCTTCAGGTACTCAAAAAAAAAAAAAAAAAAAAAAAAAAAAAAAAAAAAAAAAAAAAAAAAAAAAAAAAAAAAAAAAAAAAAAAACAAAAAAAAAAAAAAAAAAAAAAAAAAAAAAAAAAAAAAAAAAAAAAAAAAAAAAAAAAAAACAGAAAACCAGAAAGAGAGGGGAAATATTGATTCACTGTTAAGTGGAAAGGTGGCTTAGTTACTGCCAATGTTGTAAAGGCAGAAGTTCTAGAAGTTCTCAAAACTTTCTTGACTTATGTCTTCAGCAGCACTGTTTAGCTTCAGGCTTTTGGAGCAAAAATCTGCGTTAATGCAAACACAGACCTACCATCAGTGAAGGAAGAGTTGGTATGCAAACTGTTAAAGGAATCTGACCCTTAGAAATTGATGGACCCTGATGTTATTCACCCAAGGGATGCAAAGAGAGCTGGCTGACATCATTATGAGGTCACTCTCCATAACTTTTGATAAGTCATGGAGAGCTAGAAACATCCCAGAAGACTGGAAGAAGGCTAATGTCACCCCTATCGGTCTTTAATCCCTGGGGAAATTGTGGAAAGAATTCTCCTGGGGGCTATCACAAGTGAAATTAAACACGTGATCAGGAAAAACCACCATGGATTCACCAAGGACAAATCGTGCTTGAGAAATTTGATCACTTTCTGCCACAAAGTAACTTGCTTGGTTGACATGGGGTAAGCAATGGGCATTGTCTATGTGGATTTCTCCAAGGCTTTTGATAAATGGACAGTTCAAAAGGGACAACCACCCTGCAGGAAGACCTGGATTTTCTGGAAGAGAGGGCTAACAAGAATCTTACAAATTTCAATAAGGACATATGTAAGATTTTGCACCTGGGAAAACATAATCCAGAAGTGCAGCACAGGCTGGGATCTGATCTAGGAAGCAGCTCTGTGGAAAGGGACCTGGAAAGAGGCATTAAGTACCTCAGCTTTTTCCTCACCCTTTGTCACTATATTTCTCCCTGCATCAAATAAAGTGTAGAGATTATCTTTAGCTAAATGTTACAGACGAAATTATAAAGAAGCCGCTTTTATAATAACAACGTGCAACTTCTGTTACAGGTTGGTAAATGTCATTGTGGACCCACACTAGGCATAATTGTCATGTATTGTTGGCCGAAGACTGCAGAGTGACCTGTGTTGGTGAAGTCCCCAAGTTGATGGAGCAGATTGGTTACTGAAGTAAAGACAAATCACTCAAAGATAGAATGATAGAATCATAAAATCATAGAATACTAGGTTGAAAGGGACCTCAAGGATCATCTGGTCAAATCTTTCTTGGTAAATCATGGTCTAGATAAGACGGCCCAGCACCCAGTCCAGATGAATCTTAAAAGTGCACAGTATTGGGATCCACCACTTCCCTAGGAAGATTACTACAATGGTTGATTGCTCTCATCGAAAGAAATTTTCCTCTTGTATCCAATCAGAATCTCCCCAGGAGTAACTTATACCCATTACCCCTTATCTATTCCCTGTGACTGCTTCAACTGGGGAGTCTCCATCCTCTTTTTAGCCACCTGTTAAATACTGGAACATGGTGAACAAGTAACAGACAATAGGACAAAAGGAGATGGCCTCAAATTGGGCCAGGGGAGGTTTAGGTTGGGTATTAGGAAAAATTTCCACATTCCACATTTCAAGCATTGGAACAGTCTTCCCATGGAAGCATTTGAGTCATCATCACTGGAGGTATTTAAAAGGCATGTAAGTGCAGTGCTCAGGGACATGGCTTAGAGGTGGACCTTGCAGTGTTAGATTAAAAGTTGGACTCAATGATCTTAAGGGTCTCTTCCATCCTAAATGAGTCTATGATTCTATGATCCTCTGATTTTAAGCCCCTGCCACCCTTGTCTTGTCTCATATGTGATGTTGTTCCTATTTAGTCATGGTTACCTCAAGGTTACAGACAACTGATATTTTTTAGTATATTTTGGTGCACTAGCTTATTTCACAGGTTGGAATAATCTGAAATTCAGGATGAAATACTGCGAGATTGCTTTCTGTCTTACTCCTGTTGAAAAGCAAAAGGCTAAAAACCCCAAGGTATTGTGATTCAACTTATGAAAAAGGTGTTTTTTTGCTTCTTACATACATATGATCAGTTGAACAATATGACCACAAAATGCAACTCTGTTCTTGATCTCTGATTCAGTGTTGGTGATAAATGAGGAGAGGGGGAGTAAGTGGTCCTGACAAAATGGGGTATGCATAGAAATGAAGGAGACACAACATAAAACACAGGGAAAGTTTTCCCTTTTAGGTAGAGAAAAATCACAGAAAGCTTTGCAAGTAGAATAAATAATGCAGCATAACACACAGAGACACTAAAACCTTTTCATTCATCAAGAAAGCTGAATCATAGGCTGTGAATAGACTTGAAAACATGTTAAGTGCAATAGTAAAAAAATGCTACTTTCTAATGTAAAACTAAGGCTCTGGAGGATAGTTCCAGATTCCACAAACTGTCGGTTTTCCCTTTAGGAGTAAAATGATGGGGATGTTAAGGCATTTTGTTTCTCTCTTTATCAGCCTATTTGACTTCCCCGAAGAAATATAACTTTATTTTTAAAGAACTTCTGAAATATTTAGAGTTCTGTGATATGTCCTAGAAGAAAAACCTAAACAGCTAAGCTTATGAAATGTTGCCATTTTCTTTTATTCAGCCAATTGACTAAGATATTACCAAATGCAAGCCTCAATTTGAGTAAGGACATAAACAAACTACAGCTAACAGCAATCATAATCCTGTCATCATTGCTGATGTATGACCCACATTAAGCCTTTCTACATGATTCAGACCTACAGGTGATTATGCACCTCTTCATAACGAATAGAAACTTCAGAAGTTTGAAGCTGAAAATACATATCTATATAATGCATTCTTAAGATGCAATTCCTGACCAAAACAATGAAAAGAAAAAGAAGTCACTTAAAAAAAGAAGGATGGTTTACAATTAGGAAATGCTCTGTCTAAATCTTAAGCCAGTGAATATTTAACTACTTATGCAGACTGTAATGGCTGGTTTTTTTCAAGACTTACAAGATGTACTTGGAAACCTGTTTCAATGACTCTGAGAGATGTGCCAGCAGAGACTTTGCTTCTAATAAAACAGGCATTTCAATGCACAAGAGCTAAAATAAGGCTCAATCCTTTGTTGTGCGGATTTTGACAATGGTAGAAAGCAACCGTCTTCTTTTGGAGACAACATAATTTATAAAACCCTTGGCAAAACAGAAATAACAATGCTAGGAAAATAAACCAACACAAATCCAAATCACAACCCTAAACCAAAATCAAAAACAAACAAACAAACAAATAAAAAAGAATATCAAAAACACCTGCAAACAAAGCAAGACAGCTGTGAAATGGGAATACATCGTGTTTTGAGATCTCCAATTTATAGGCCAGGAGTACCTACCCATGACTTCCTTTGCCTAGTTTAAATATTGAGAAAATAAGTTCCTCAAAATTAGAAGGTCCATGCTTTTTAATAAAGACAAAACATTCAAAAACAATCAAGTATATGAAAATCAGTTCTAAATTACCAGTTGTGATTGGCTTTGAAGCCATAAGGAAATGACTCCTAAGACAAAAAACATAGTGACCCAATAAAACATTTTATATGCTTTTGCAGTACAATATCAAAACTCTGTAGGAGAGAAAGAAGAATGATGGAACCTGGCTAAAGTGCATCAAAATGGTATAAGATAATTTCAGCATCCCTAAAAAATACAATGTAGAACTTAACATGTAAGTATCTTAACAATAGCTGGATTATGATCTGAGTTTCTGTCTACTTGATTATTATTCTAGAACTTTATAAACACATTTATTAAAAACTTTCTTCTAATTTCCAGCCTTATTTTATTTATGGACATTACATACAACATAATCTGTACAATTTAAGAATGTGTAACATAGGAAAAATTCTTATTCAATTCAAGAATGGGAAAAAATTGCTCAAGGCAAGATGAGGTACATAAATATATTTCTTCTCCTTGGTGTAACCTCTTAGTATAATCAATACAATTCTGCCTTGTGCAGTCCATGCACTGATACAACCAATGTAATCTGAGTAGTCAAAAGTGAAGAATCTTGCCCAGGGCACTGGAAAATCATCATTTTTGATTTTTAACCAGTTCAGTGTGTCAATAATGATGATTAAGCAGGCAATCTGTAAATTTGATTCAAATAGGATGATAATTATAATTAAGATAGTAATCTCAGACCATTATACTGAACATAAATGTAACCAGGATTTTATTGTAGTTTTCTAAAGATATGGGAGGTCTCAAAGGCCTCTATCATTCTTAGTTATATATTCTGAATATCAGTATATACCAAAAAATCTTAACAAAAATAGATCACTTCCTTCATTCCTTTTAAATTGGAAGGGTTCTTTTTCCAAAACTAGGTCATATTCATTGGGAAGGCACCCATGCTTATAACAACTGACTATTATAGATCATATAAATTATTCATTTACTTCAGCACTCTTTCCGCACGATTAGATAGTACTAGGTTTCATAATTTCCCTGTGAGATCATCTCTAGTTAGCACCTCAACAAGTAGCACAGATTTTAAAGCTTTTTGATGTAAACAGCTTTCAAAGTATAAGCTTAAAAATGTGCACGAATTTAATACGTGTTTGAAGGCGGAGGGGGTATTGACTGGAATTTAGAAATAGTCTCTACACAGAACCTTCCTAAATATATCACGTGATTGTATGCTCCAGTAAGAATTCTGTATTAAACTCTGTAGAACAGTATGTCTTCAGATTTCATGTAAAGATATCACTGTAATTTGGATAGAATTAGAATATTTTCTTCTCCCTACAATTAACTATTTGCTTTTTCACATTACTTATTCTACATACTATTTTGCTATTGTATTGTGTATATCCAAGTTCCTTATATCTTCTCTCTAAATATAACTCAAAAATTTTGCCAAACTGATGTGTGTTTTTTTCCTTTTTATTATGTTTGTCTGTCATTTTATATTGGTTCTGCAAGCTTCTCAGGAGGACTACATTTTATGAATTATCCATTTAGTAATCTCTTGGAGCCTTGACTAGTATTTGAAGAAGTTAGTGCACATGGCAAAGACAGAACAGACCTCAAACTCTGTAAGTATATCTACTTGGCCACTTGATATATGCTGTGTGGCTAACTTTATGTTTATGTATTAAAGTTCACAAATTGCTGAAACTGAAAGTTACAGATTTGTTTTTGCTGGTGAGTATCTATGACATTGTAATGTCCCCAGAATTACTTCAAAAGTCTGGAAAATGTGTTTGAAATATGGATTATCAATAGGTGTGTAAAACTTATGGCTATATATTTCACAGGGTGCACTATTGCAAAATGGAAAAGGTAACAATATCAATGGATAACTCCTAGTTTTGGAACTGTTCAGGTCATCTTTACTGCTTAACAGCTGCTGAAGAGCACTCCTGGAAGCAACAACATTTGCATTCTGAAGTTTAAAACATACTCCTCGCACTGAGGTCTGAGAGGATTCCCAGGTGTTATAATTGTCACTTTTCGATTGCTCTTACTATTTACTGAAAGCACCTGAAAGTCCTTTGTTATGACTCCTCTCTTTTGTGACTTAATTACATCATTTTTAGAAAGGCACTCTGGAGACTCATCTTTAGACTGAATCTTTCATGTTAATATAAGAGTTTTCAGTACCCATGTAGAATGGCTGTTCTTGTTTTTCATACTGCATTGAGGAAATTATCTGTGGTCCCTTAGGGTTACAAACAACGAAGATTGAAAACCTGAGCTCCTTTTTATCTCCAGGAAGTAAGATTAAACTACTGCCTCTCCTTCTTTTCTTATAGTTTACCTTGGTGATGTCTTTATTTTAAATACTGTATTTTCTCAAGTACTAATCATGCGGTTTTCCGGAATAATGTGACCGTAGTATTTTCTTTTGAAATACTAATAAATAGTAAAAGAAAAAACATGTGTGTAGTCATGTCTTGGGTTAACCTTTCTGTTTCTGACTTAAATGAGAAAAAAATGTGAGGAGACAGGAAAGAGAAGGGAGAGGGAAAGAGAAGAGAGGAAAGGTATTTAATTTCTTTCTCACTAAAGAGCAACAAGAATTTTTTACCAGTGAATCAGTAATCAGGGGAAGCACAGATAAACTACTGCATAGTGAGTGTTGGGAAGATTTTAGCCAAGAGTTTGTAATGGAGGAGAGTTTGGCAAGACAGTGGGACAACCTAGGGGCAATCGGTAGCAGTCTGGGAAAACAGTTTATCACCTACTGGTAGATGCTTTGGTAGAATGCTCATGCACTAGTTCACTATACATTCTCAGTAGGCATGGAAATAACTGGAGCCTGGAGCAATGACCACAGAGAAGATCTGATACCCTCACTCGACCCCTTCCAATATTGAACAATTTTGTGTACTTTCAGAATGCACTTGATGTAGTTTTAAGGCTTTACTTAAAATAAATTTAAACTTATATGTCTTTATAATTAATTTAATACAAGTCTGTAGGATAACAAAATGTCACCAAAATATACATCCTGCTAATGAAACATGGGAGAACATCAGGGTTTCACACAGAAATCGGAACTCATCCTAATAAAACTCAACGGGAAGCCAATTCTAATCACACAATTTAATTTTGATCCTGAGATTAAAAACAGGGAGAAAACTCACAATTCATTAATTCCTGCAGGAAACCAACTCTGATTTAGACTTTGTAAAAAAGACCGGGGGGGGGGGAAGGAAAAAGGAAAAATGGGATAAAAGATGTCTGGAGTGAAATATAAATTGCACATTTTTTATAAAAATATTGTTTTTAACAATAAAAATTTCTTTCTGCTGAATGTTGTATTGGGTCAACTTTTATATTGTTTCATATAGTCTTACACTTACAGATGAAAAAAATCAGATATTTTCATATGAGGAACTTTATTCAGTAGCTTTAAAACTTCCTGTTGTCTTAATGGTCAAAATTGACACTTGTGTCAATTGTCAAAATATAACTTTATGAAAGTTATATAGAGAAACCCAAATATTAATGGGATAGATGTAACAGATTCAAACAATACACCTCATATTTCGAAAGGCTGAGTTAAAAAACTTATTCAACTTGTTCAGTTTTGGGGGTCAGGATTTGTCACTTGGTTTCCACTTGTTTCCTTACGGCTTTTTTTGTAGTGTGGGGTTCACTGGTTCACTGAAATCAGTTTCACTGGTTCACTGAAATCAGTGTTCAGTTCAGAGATTTTAGTATGTCTTGGAGGTTTATCCTACCAAAATACAGTGACAAATATTATTTGGCAGCTCTGTAGATTTATGTCTAAGGCTTGGGGTTTGGGGTTTTTTTAGACATATATAAACACAAACAAAAAAATAAAATGTCATAGGGCTCTCTAAAAGATGAATCCTGTATCATATGCCAGTAACAAATCCCTTTAAACTGTTTGACAAAGATCAGAAATTTTTTGCTAAATTCCAGCCCTATTTTTGTATACACAAATATATAATATTCCAAGTACTTTGCATGTTGTTAAAGCCCTCTCATCAAAACTTTTTTTTCTTTTCCCCACTATACAATCTGCAGGTTGACAAAAATAATAGATTGGGAAAAGAAAGTCCAAAAAAGATCTAAAATTCTTAAGAGTTAAAATTATGCAGGTCAGCATAACACTGAGGTTATGAAAAAGCTCTTGTGCGGCTCTGAAACACTTAAATTCCAAACCTTTTCTTAATGGACTGCAGAGTTTTAAACTGCCTACATAGAACTTCTGGACATTTACTTTCATGGGACTGGGAATACCCATGTGAGATTTAGTGTACCTAAACTACACACCTAACAGCAGAAATGCACTGTTAGATACCTATTTGCTGGAGAGTAGAAAAGTAGAGAGTTTGGTATTATATCCTCCAACATAAGTGTATGCTTCCTCTATAAATGCAGTGCAAATCAGCTCTATGTATCTTGGGAAATTGTTTGGTTCTCCTAAATTGAGATACACAGCTCTATCCATTGATCCAAGAGGGTTCCAGAAGAAAATGCAGGATCTTTAACTCCACACAGAATCCAATTTCCTTATCCTCCTTCTGACTCTAGTCATTCTAAATGGGTCTTGTGAAAGGAGAGGAAAACGGTAATATTGAACAACTAAGAGTTTTCTGCAGAGAGACTACAAACTGCAAGACAATCTTTATATGGAAAAGTGGCCTGGGAATGTGGTCTTTATTTCCATGACTGCTGCTGCCTTTTAATATCTAATACACAATATATTTACCTGTCAGGGATCAGGATCTCAAATGCCTCTTCCATTCCCTCTCAGCTGAGAAGCTCCCTCTGGCAGCAATTCAGGCAGCGAATTGCCAAGATGGCAAAACAGTACAGGAGACAGTGATCAGCTGTGCTAGCCAGAACTCAATGCAGTAATTTCTGCTGCTCGTACTATTAAGAGCAAATAAAAAGATATGCTTTCTTGTCTCATCCTTCTACAGTTCCTTCCTTGCCAGTCTATCAACTGTGCTGTGGCTTGTGAAAGTCCAGATATAGATGGAGCTATAGTATGAGCTTTTTGACCAGGACCTTGAAAGCTCTTGCATAAGCTATTATCCAGAAGGAACCTATGATTTTCAAGGTCATGTAAGCTGCCTCTGCCTGCTGACAGCTGTGCCTTCTTTGGAATTACAGCTGTGAGGCTTGTCCATGCATGTGGGGCTACTGAGTTATCCCAGATATCTTATAAATTCACCAGCTTGGTAACAGTTGATCCCACAAAACACAACATTAACGATGTAACTAAAAAAGTAAAAGCAAACCAAATTGAAACGAAAAAAAAAAAAAAAGTGAACACCAGAACCCAAATCCAACAATGAAGCCCAAACCTTAGCATTTACCATACTTTTCTGATGAAAGCCTGAATCATCTTTAACCAATATTCTGGAGAGAGAAAAATGCTTTTCAGATATTAACATTCAGTGTGAGTCACAGAATGACAGGATAACTCAGATCAGAGGGGACCTTAGGAGGTCTCTAGTCAAAACTTCTCAAACCTGAGGCAAGTAGTGAGACAAAATCAGATTGCTCAGAGCTTTATACAATTGGGTAAACATCTAAGAATGGAGACTTTGAAAAAAAACAACAAACTTTCTTTGGGCAACCTGCTCCAGAGTTTGATGATCCCCATGGTGAAAGCTTTTTTCCTTATATCCAGTTGTGTAAGCACTCTTACTGCTGTTTATGACTGCTCTCATTTCAATGACAATCCATTGTCTCTTGACCTCCTACTTTCCCCTGGTGTGAAAGAGTCTGACTGTGCCTTCTTGACAACTTCCTCCGTGGTATTAGGGAAGTGCTGTTCAGTTCCTCCAAAGCTGCCACTTTTCCAGGCAAGCAAGACTCTTAATCATTCCTGATCACATACAGCAACACCCCAGGAAGCCTTTTTAAAGGAAATAAGTCTCAGAAGGTGAGATCTCATGTAGCAGAAATAGCCAAAGGAAAAAAGTTTGCATTAATAGCCTGAATTCTGTGTTTCCTGCTTAATTTCATTTGTTAGCATTACAATGTTTAGTTGCAGTAGACCAAACTTTATCCTGTTATACTGATACGTAAACTACTGACTTTAATTCTTCCATTGTAGCATTTTATGGCATTTGTTTTTCATGCCACAGCTGTCTTTAGAATCATAGAATTGTTGGAATGGACCTTAAAGATCATTGAGTTCCATCACCCCTACCATGGGCAGGAACACCTCCCACTAAACAAGGTTGCTCAAGGCCCCATCAAGCCTGGCCTTAAACACTTCCAGATATGGGGCACCCACTACTTCTCTGGGCAACCTGTTCAAGTGCTTCATCGCCCTCACAGTAAAGAACTAACCAACTAATATCTAACCTAAATCTCTTTCACTTTTAAACTGTTACCCCTTATCCTAACACTACACTGCTGGATAAAGAATCCCTCCCCATCTTTCCTGTAGGCCCCCATTAAGTACTGAAAGACTGCTATAAGGCCTTCCTGGAGCCCTCTCTTCTCCAGGCTGAACGCCAACACCCTCGGCTTGTCTTCCTAGCAGAGGGGCTTCAGCCCTCTGGTCNTTCCTAGCAGAGGTGCTTCAGCCCTCTGGTCATTTCAGTGAGGATAGGGAGAGGAAGAGAGAGAGGGAGGAGAGGAGAGAAGAGGAGCAGAGAGGGGGGGGGGGGAAGGAAAAGGAAAAGAAAAAGGAAAAAAGAAAGAAAAAGAAAAAGAAAAAGAAAAAGAAAAAGAAAAAGAAAAAGAAAAAGAAAAAGAAAAAGAAAAAGAAAAAGAAAAAGAAAAAGAAAAAGAAAAAGAAAAAGAAAAAGAAGAATATGAGGGACCTTATTCTGAAGTAAGAGAAAAGAGATTATCATAAGCTGAGAGCAGATCTCAGTACAGACAGCAACAAAACCATGCTAGTGGAGTCACATAACTTTAATTACACTTCCACCTTTTTAAAACACGATACCTGCTCATCAGTGGCTAGAAAAATCGCACGGTAATATCTGCTATTAAAATTACTTCAGTTCTGTTGTCAAACTCCCATAGCATACCAAACAGAGCATATTACTTTGCAACAGTTCATTCGTCTCTCCTTTAAGACTATGTAGTTTCCGCTTGGAAAGATAAATGTCAACATTATAGCTGAATTTCCTTATTCTGAAGAGCTAAATTTTTAATAGAACATTACTTTCATTTTGATCAGCAGCGTGGCTAGAATTTCTCTGATTTCACTAAATTCCAGTCTGTCCCACACATCAAAACCACAAACTGTTCAAGACCTCAAGACTTCAAGACTTTATTTTTGTCTTCAGTCTTACAAAACAGAATGGGAAAGATTTGTGACAAGTAGATTTCACTTAAACATGGACAAGCCAGCTCAGGACTTTTTTCCCTGTTTTGTTTTTAGTTATGTAATCCAGTGTTTTTTAGAATTTATTCTGTGCAGACATCAAGCCTATATATATGTTCCTAGATTCCACTTAACTTCAAAACAATTTTAATCAAAATCTCCTCTGAGAGAGCATTCTTTCAACAAAATTTGGCACTTGAAAATTCTTGGTGAACAAGGCCATACCTGAAAAGATTTGGGGTGCCTCAGAAACAGAGTGCAGTAGAATAGAGGAAGAATTACGAGATCATTTTACTCCAAGCAATATGTTTTGATATTTTTCTTAGCACAAAGATGTCAGAAATTCTGAATATACTGTTGTGGATACATTCTTGATAAACAAGATATTTCCTCTGAAAACACTGACCAAACTGGAGATTTGCCCTATAGAAACCAACAGGGAATCAGAGGGCTCCAGGCATTCCACAAAACCAGGTTCTTGTTATGGAGATTGATTAACTTAACTTAGCAGAAATCTGAACAGCTTGCAAATGTGCTACAGGGCAAACTCCCATTTAATGAAAGTTTCTCACAGTCATTGGACCAAATTTTTCTTGTACAATTTTGCTGAAGTTGCACCGATGAAGTAAGATTCTGCTTCCTACTCTGTCTTTTATTTCAACTGAAAATACTAAGTACAGGAGAACGGAGAGTGTGGGAGAAGGAAGTAAAGCGTATAAAAATAAGTCTCAGAATAGGAAAGAATTAGAGAAGCTTTCTTCTCAAATCAAAATCACCTGAGGTTATTTATACTGTCATTTTCTTCATACCTGTTTCAGCATAAAAGAGAAGAGCTCATTCTGTGCAGAGATATCTTAGAAATGTCCTAGGGACATTCCAAATTCTTAACCACTGTCTTGTGCATTAAATTATTGTGAGAAAAGCATTTAACTCACAAATTATTCCAACATGGTGCTGTCAAACAACCCAAAGACCACTCAGACTTTTTCCCTTTAGCAAGAGTCACTACCTTTCATTTGTATGAGTCTTGCAAGCAATGGAGTGAAAACACACAGCATCTCTACAAACAGAAATTCTGAGTTTGATGCATCTGTGCAACAGCATGTGCTTTCACCTGCTATATGAGCAGTCCTCCATCCTCCAGCAGGAGGAGAATTGGCAGCAAAATCTAAAGAGAATTTCCTTTCATCTGTCTAGTGAGACAGGCCTCCAAGGAATCAAAGAAACTAGGATCTCCTATTTTTCCATTTCCTCCACCAAGAACACCTAAGCGGATTGGTGCTTTCAGCCGAGTGGAGTTAGTGGCCCCAAAAATGTTATTACTTATCTATTTGAGGGCACATCAAAATGGGCTATCTTGAAAATACATTATTTAAACTGCAAAAGCAAGTGTTTCATGTGCTAAGAACCAGAAGATTTCTGTTCCCTGTAGAAGCTAATTTCAAGCTTCTAGGCACATTTCTCCTACACAGTCAGAAACCAAAACCTTTGTGGAAGTGGTATCCTCCCATGTGATTAACAGCATGCTTGAAGAAAGTTGTAGCTCCAGAACTGCCAGTCCTGTGCACACATAAACACACGTGCACACTCCTCCTTCCTTTCCCAGGCTTCTTGCATCCAACAGGCATTCTTATATACGAACCCCTTTCCCAATACACCCTCAGCCTGAACCAGCAGTCAGTGTGCCTTAGTTCTGACTACTGCTTATAGGCTGGGTAAGAAAGCACTGTTTTTCTAGTGACTTGGTGAATTAACAAGGCAAAAATCACAAAGAATTGTGATTTTTTAAAAGTCTTACTCTGAAACTTTACATTGGAGATGTTAGATGCTTCCCAGTTTCAGAAATTATGTTGAGCTAACTAGATACTGGTTTCAGAAAAAAAAAGTTGTCCTTTTCTTGGTCACAGCAATGGGCAGGAATCGATTCTCCGTTATACATATATATATGTCTATATAGACATATAACCATAACAAGCCTAGCGATTCAGTGTTCACCTATATTTTTTTACCCCTTTTGATACAGTGATTTAACCTTTTTGCACATTATCAAGTAGGAAGATCTCTTCAAAAACTGAATCTCCATTTCATATGAAAGTTAATTATAGTTTGGAACAGCTAAGAAAAAATAATTGGATTATTTTGACAACATTGTGAAAATCTTTTTGCGTATGGTGATATAACAATAGCCTTTGAGTTCTAGGTGAAGACAGATGACGACAATATCAAAAATATCTTGAACATGCAAAAGTGCGTATATGTGACAAAACTTTGTATTTACTTTGTGTCACAGATGCAAACAGTAGAGACGACACTATTCCCTGGATTTTTCATATCTCTGATGATGACCCAAGATATAACAGATTCTGAAGTAAAGCATCTTCAATAATCCTAGGGTAGCTTTTGGATGCATTCCCAAAAATTTTTTAAAAAGCCCTATTTGAAATCAGACAAAAATGTTGCTTTTTCTTATTCTTACATGTAGTTTTAGAATAAATAGAATATAACAAATATAAGATCATTGCACATCAGAGATTTATGTGATCATTTTTTAAGCAAATAATTGCTGTAGAATGGAAGTTGGTTTGGGTTTATTTTTTTTTAAATTAAGTGAATTTTATGTTTTAGCCAAATTTCAAATATCTTAAATAGAATGAAGTTCATTCATTTTCTTGTTAATGGTAATAGTAAAATGAAACACAAACTTCCTCTTCATAGTCAATTTAGTGAACATTTTAGTTAAGAATATATGAGGGAAAGGCCAATTTTTACTCATGAATAACTTGAATTTGTATTTCAGATTCATATGCTTTAGTCCCTGCAGCAATACTTTCAACTGAGCAGAAAATATTTTTCCAATGAGCCATTTACTAAAACAATCACATAAATGTAGTTCTAACACTGCATGAGCCACCACTGTGACAATTTGCTATGATTTAACTTTCAAATTTGAAATTGCTGACACGATGACAAAAAATGACAAATAACAAGAGCAAATACATTACAGGAAAGGGTAGCATTCTTTTTGTAATTGTCACAGAATTGTGTCAAAAGGACATATAGCTCCTGTTGTGTATAATTATCTCATACCTTTGTTCAACTCCAGTTTCATACTGTGTATAATAATTTGCATCTCTTGGAGAACAAGTGTCACCTCTCCAAAATAGCCCATTTCTAGTCTTAGACACTCTTTCATGTTGCTTAAAGTCTTCATTCCCACCATTTTGTTTTTGCATGCCATTTACTTTTTCCATTATTGCTTTTTCCCACATATCTGCAATGTACCTCTAAATGAAACAGCCTTTATTAATCTCAAAGTATTAGAAATTTTAAAATAGTAATTTGAAAATGAAGAAATAAGGAATTTTATAATATCTTATTATTTATTGTATTTTATTATAAATAATTATTGATATTGTGTAAATCTTTTTTAGTCCTTCAGAGAAACTATTGACTCAACACTCTTCGGATACGTAAAGAGAATTAAAGAATGTCTATAGCTTGCCCCAGAAACAAGAATTCTTACTGTTATAAGACGTAATTATTCCTTTACATAGAAGAATATATCTGATTTAATAAAATTGTAGGTATGTCAACAGAGGATTTAAAGACACGGCATGCTTTACAAACTATTAAAGAGTAATCAGTTGCCTTCTATTCTGTAAATACTTAGAAGCTACACATCAATAACCTTATTGATAAGTGTAGATTTTTTCTTCGTGGAAGACTCTACTTCCTGAAAAGAATTTACATGACAGTTTTGTCTGTTTTGCAAGCCTTAAGGTAATCAAACTGATTTTAACTAGGAAGGTAAAAAGAAAATCCATCAAAACTACCTTGTAAGAGAATTTAGGCTCATGGGAAAAGAAAAAAACAAACAAACAAGCAAAAACAACAACAAACAAACAAGAAAATCTCTAGTAAAAGCCCCCTAGGATTTATCCTTAAAAATGACTTTTGAATGCACCCAACCCATCTAAAAAAAAAAAATAGAAGCTTAAAATATTAAACATTTACTCCACCTCAGAATGTGAACATGTATTTTGAATTTTAGAATTTTGAAAATTTTCCATTTCACTGATATTTTGCATAAGGTGGACAAAAGGAAAGATCTTTTCTGATAAACTGGTATATATACATAGGCTTTAACGGAAAGGAAAATAATGTAACTATTGTTGACTTAGTAAGATGCTTATGAAAATCTGAACTGAAATAAATATTTGAAAATATTAATTACTGGAGGAATATTTTTCAATATCTCATTTGTTTACTAGTTTGTATTAAAAGTTGTTATGACTATGTTCTCTTTTCATGCAGTTTATCAAACGTTAGATACACAAGAAACTGGTTTTGTTATGCACAAAACTAGCAAGAAATAAACTTTTAAAGAAATGAATCTTACTGTGATATTCACCTTTTTGCAGTTTATGACAATATAATGATGAATTGTCTTGCAGTAACACTCACTGAAGTCATGAAAGGTTAATAACTCATTTAAACATTCATTACATGTCCCTATCAAAGTCATCTTAATTTCACAAAGACATCTAAGTTTCTCTTTAGGGAAACACTCTCTCAGGATTCAAGTGTGATTCTTTATTAACAAAATGGCAAGTGCAAAGTTACATGTCAAAACCCTGACTGATGATGCTGCAAATTGGTTCTTCCACCAAAGCAGAAGACTTTAAATTACTGCTTTTTAAAGGTGTGCTCCCTCAAAGGCAATTAATGTGTCAGTTGTCAGTCAGGATTATTTAATTTCCCAGCGAGGACTAAGAAAATGGGCATAGCAGATTGATGAACAGAACATGGTGCTGCCCACAAGAGAATTCTAATAATGCTCCTCGTTTTCTACCTTGATTTGGTCTAAAATCTAAGAATTGAAAGTTCAGTGTGTCTGTAATATTTGGAAAGTTCTTTTAAAAAAAACCAAAACACATCAAAACAAAAAACCACCACCTTCAAAAGCCTCCAAAACCCCAAAATCCTGAGCTTGCGAGGAATATATTTTTCCTAAGCATTATAACTTCCTCCGTGGAAGTCAGAAATAAGCATGATAAAATTGCTATTTGCAGTCTATCTGCTTGTTTTTTATCTTTTTGACAAACTGAGTCCCAGACAGACCCATCTCAGGATGAGTCATAGGGAATCAGGCTTTAAATATTTTTTATGCTGTGATTCAGGGCAGTGATTTTATACTGGTGTCCTATGCCTCAGGAATGTCATAATGTTCTGAAATCAGGACTTTCTGCATCTACATTATTAATTTTTCCTAGTTCAAATCAGACATGCATGTGAATCTTCATGTTGAATCTACTTGCAGGATGGTTCACACTGTTTAGTCTTCTCAGAGTGCATCAGCTGGATTCCTTATGGATGAAGGAAAATGCAATCCCTGATGCATAATGCACTCTAACTTTTATCAGTCATTCAGCCCATAAGACCATACTGAAGCCAGCCTGAAGTATACTCTCAGAAATTATAACAGGGTGGACATCAGGTTCTCAGCACCGACAATTACAATATATTAATCCATTCCAGCTGAACCACATCATTCGCTTATGCACATAAAGCTCAGATCTTTCCTCCTGGTGCTGTTCCACTTGTCATTATAAACACAGTTTTCCAAAATATAAATATTTCTGCATAGATATTTCTGCACTGTAATTGAAGTAAATTCAGGAAAGTTGAGATATGGAGGCCGTGCAGAAGAACTGAAACAGTCATCCCAATTATGCTTTCCTCCTTGCAAGTTCTGATGCTTTAAAAAATGAAACAATATAAAAACATCACTCTGCCTTTCAAAAGGATAAATGTTTGCTGTGTACACAGATTGGATTTGGTAAACCCAGAGGGGTAACTTACAGATAAGCACATGTGTAAGTTTTCTAGAAAAATGAGGCCATATGCAGTAGCATTCCATTCTCCGAATGAGCATGATCATCAAAATTGCTGTCCTAACATTTGTCAGATTAAAATTTGCAGCATGTAGTATTACTTACGTCTATTGTTTTCCATTTTGTTGATTCACAATTCAATTTTTCAGCCTTCCAGTAACAAAACACAGTGTTTCCAAAGATAGCAAAACAGATTTAAGTCATTTCACTTTAAACATCTTAAACATGCTGAGTTGTTTGAGAAGTTATCAGAAGAACATAGTGTTCCCTTAAAACTGAGGCTGTTGTATAAAGGAGTGTAAAAAATAAGCTCTCTTCATGTATTCTGCTCAACCAGACATTTTATATCAGAACAGTGACCAGAACATCCTACACTCAGTTTTCTTGTTAGACAAGCCTCTACCTAAGCGGTGACATGAAACAATTAAATACATAGGACATTGTTACTTATTTAATAAACATATAACACTGAGAAAATATAGAGGGCTGTAAACTGAATCATACTGGAGCACTTGTGTTCTGCTTAATCAACAAGCTAAAGAAACTACTATTTCATTTTCTACCTCCTCCATTTGAAGATCCTAAGAAAGATTGGATATTTGAAAAGTAACGTAAACGACAGGTTTTGGTAATCCTTACAGAAGATCACATTGCCATGAAGAAAGAATGCATTATCTTTCAAGAATCTAGTCCAAAAGGCACGTGGAAACTAACATGTTGCTTTTACAATCCACATCACTAGAGCCTTTTATTTGTACAAAGTCACAGCTATCACAGGGATTTATAAACAAAGACCATATGGCTGTGGTAGTGGGTAAAACTGATGCTGTTGAAGCATCTCTCTATTAAGGATAGAAACATAGAATAATGTATAGAATATATTAATTTCATATATTAAAGCATTTTAAAAGTATTTTTAAGTGTGAGCAACAGGATTGCATGCAACAATTCTTTAAAAAAATATTCAATAGAATAGGGATACTATGCATGTTGCACTAACACCAAGAGCTTTTTGTTTCCTGCAGACTTCTCTTATTTCCAAATTTGATTAAAAGGTAATCTTTTAACACAAAGGTGTGCCAAATTAAATTTAATTGCATGAATTTGTTTCTTATTAATATTTCTACTCAAAAGGTCTATTATCATGTGTATGTAAGTGTACTTTGACATTCATTGTCTTTCTGTTCTAGAACATGGCACATGACTGACAAGGACTGAAAGCCACTCTCAATACACTTGGCCGTGTGTTTTAAAATATTTAATAACATGTTGCTTTCTGGAAGCCTTTTCAGAGGAAGTACTATTTCTGAATCATCTCTATTGTGGCATCTGACTCACTTTAAAATTAATTTTTATCTGAGTCATCTCATTCTTCTTGCAACTTGACAGAATAGCTTGAGCTATTGTTAAAGATACAAAAGATATTTTTAATTCCTCGGCATGTGAAAGTTTCCTTGCCCAGTAACAGTGTTTTTCCACATTCATTTCCTCCAATATTAAGAGTGGTCTTGTTTTCATTGCACTGATCTCCACAGATTTACCTAGATTCTCATAAAAAATCATTGAGATTTAAAGCTGTTACAAAAGAAAAAAAAAACCCTGACTTCTGCACAAGTTATGTTTCTGTCTTGTGAGTGGCCTTTGTGCTGTTCCCTTT
The DNA here is from genome assembly GCA_013400375.1 of Thinocorus orbignyianus. NCBI lineage: Eukaryota > Metazoa > Chordata > Aves > Ciconiiformes > Thinocoridae > Thinocorus > Thinocorus orbignyianus. Next base: position 1,375,723 of record VXBW01005789.1, on the reverse strand, counting down.
CTGAAATTCAAAATGTATTTCATGGATCAACAAGAGGAGAAAGATTTCTTTGCATAAAGATGAAGCTGAAGCAGACAGCACTTGCATTCTGAAATCAAACGGATGGAAGGATCCTTCCTTTGTTTCATGACTATGCAAAAGACTTGCATATCTTTAGAATAGAAATCATCATCGTTCAGCCAAATGGCTTTGGGAAAACAAGTCTGCTCTGAAGAGAGTTATGCAACACCCTTGGGTGAGGGTGATTCTCCAGAGTAACATGAGTGCTGCCAATTTTTATCCTGTTTCAGGGAAGAAACTCTCAGGCTTTACATAGCTCTTCCATTTAACAGCGTTCCTGAAATTCTACCTTTTAGTTCAATGTATTCCAATGATATTGTCATTCATGGCTAAACTGTCTTCTACCTTTAAATCCATATTAAACTGGAAACTGGCAAGAGAAACAGAAGGAAGAAACAGACAGTAATTAAAAAAATAATTATTTTCATATATTTTTATAAACTGACTCTCATAAATACACTTTTTAACACGTGTAGTTTTCCTTCAGAAAAAAATGGAATTTCCCTCATCACAACAGCAAGCAAACAACTGAAATTTGCATACAGCTCAGGGATCAGAACATAAACATCTTCTATGACATTGATTCTGGACCATCTCTGTCTCTTGTTTCCAGATAGTGGGACTAAGGAACCTGTAATCTTAAGAACTTTTTCCTTCCATTGAAACTCAGACAAAGATGACCTCCATGGTATCCTTTCACATGGCATGAGATCTCTTACTTTATATCTGTCCTCCTTTTCAGAACTAAAATTATTCTGTATTATTTCTGGAAGTGATAGAGCAACCATTCACAGAAAAGTAAAGCAGGTAGATTTGGAGCACCAAGTCAAATTTCTTGCAGCACTTAAATGCTTTGTGTATTTCCACATCCTATTTAAATGTAGGAAACATGTCCTGATCCCACTGAAGCCAGGAAACTACTTGTCATTATATTCAATGAGAGAAGAAATGTCAGGAGACAAGGCAAGGCAAGGAGAGGAAAAGGGAAATGACCTTGTCACTGTTCAGACAAATATTAAATTAAAATGTACCAAAGGCAAGATACTGCTGGGAAAACACACACTATACAGATTAAAATGCAATTGTTTAAATTGTCTAACTTCCCCAGCTGTTTTTAAAGAAGAGTTTTACCTTATGTAAACAGAAAAAGCAACTGGAAAACCTTTGAAGATTTAATAACAAAATATGCTTTTCTCCCCAATGCTTTGTTTCACATGCTAAAAAAAATTACTGTAATGTGAAATGTATATTTTGATGAGTTTTAACAAATTGTAAATACTAATGACAGAAATGTCAAAATCTGCAATCGCAGGGGGTTGTTCCTTTACTGGAGAAATTTCTTTGTAGGCCAAAGATGAAGGAGATAATGAATTTGGAAACCAGATTGTCCCTTTCCATCAGTGTCAGCAAGGTCAAGGAAAGGGAATATGCATAAGAAAACACACAATTTCTTTCTCTTATCTTCCTCTCAGTGGGAAGTGATAAGGTCCGTAGTTAGAGATTAGTTTGATTCTTGCATTCGATCCTGCACCCAAGAAAACAATTGAACCCTAACACTTATTCTTGCATCAGCTTGATCGGCTTCCTACTCAACAGGTCACTGAGAATCCCGTTCTGAAGTGCTTCCTCTCCTCATACACAATATAGTGAGCTTCGGTACTTAATTTTGTTCTGAGTGTTCAGCTAAGCAGTAAACCACCTGATTTAAATTTTGCATAAGCATTACAAATGCCTTAAATGTTGCAATGCGCAGGAAGGTCTATGAATGCCTCACAACTCACTTCAAATCCCAAAACAGAGTTTCAGTGTAGTGTAAACTACTCATACGTCATGTACTTTCCCTTTGCAAAACGTAAAGTCATTTACAGAGCGCACAGGCACAAGTATTTAAAAGAAAATGTCAAGAGAAGTATAAAGAATGTATTGCTACACAGACAGTCTGTTTCCTTTGAAAGGTGTATTGGGAGTAACTTGGTAGTATTTCAATGATGTCAGCAACATCATACATGTCTCAGGTATAGTGTCTCTAAAGCTACCAGCCAATTAGATTGGTTCTTCACACTTGTTATGCACAGTTATATGTGTGCCTTAAAGTTATATTCTATATCTTTTAGGTTGTAGAACATAAGGAGGCTAGAGTTTAATATATGGTTTCCTGCGTGCACTAGCACTGGAAATCAGCATGTTATATCCATTTAGGATCCAAACAGATTGAACAGAGCACAGAAGTGCTTTACATATATTAACTCAGCAACTCTCCAACAAAATTCACATGTAACTTAACAAGAGACAAATATCAGCATAATGTTTCAAGAGAAAGCTGCTGGGGGCTTTAAATCTGAAAGCAGAAAAAATTGTTTGAGGAGAGGAGCCTAAAGAAGAACGGATTTAAGGATAAAGTGTGCTCAGCAAATGAAAAGTAGTTCAAGTGAGACTGAAAGTAGAATGTGCTACAGAGATTATCAGGCAAAAGACAGAGTGAACCAAAGTAGCCAACGGGAAAGATGGAATATATGCGTTTACACCTGTATGTTTCTATATATAGGTAAACAATTAAAAGTAAGTATTAGCTGTTAAAAAATACCCATATGCTGCATTTGTTTTACTTCTAGCACTGGCTTTCACAAGAAGGGGTCATTGTTCTTTCTCCCAAATGTGGCGCAAGTGCCTTTACAAGCCCTGTGTCCTGAATTTCCAGCTCCTTCAAAGCCCACATGTAGCCCAGCCAGAGGATGTTCTGTCATCCCTGTTGCAGGCATGCCAAGGAGTTTCACAAGGACAGAAAAAGGGCAAGTATGCTTTGACAGGAGTGTCCAAGGCCAGAGATATGCAGGAGGCAACTGCAGCCACAGGGTTAGGTTGGGAGGAAGTAAGTATATTTACAGGGCACCTGGCTGCTCTTTGAGGTCAGGTGGGTTGGTGGAAGGGTTGTGAGACAAGAATAGTGCTGGAATCCCTTCTGTCATTCACCCACACTATGCCTGATGGAGGCAGGAGTTTGCAGGGTAGACCATAAACAATCGATAAAGCAGTGCACAATATACCCAGGCTTGCACAGGAAATGTCTAAATTATTTCAGAAAATACAAAGGTAGAAAACTATATAAACTTTTAGAACGTCTGTTGAATAGTGTTTCTTTACAAACCAAAACTCCAGGCTAGTTGACACCATATTTTGGACAAAATTCAGTACACTTTAAGGAGCACTGTATTGTCCTTCAAATTGATTACTAGATGAATGTCTGTATATTTGGAGCGTATAACTGATTTATAACGTTGGTCATGGTGTGTATCAGAGAAAAGTCACCTCATGTTTTTTTCTGTATCTTCTAAAATACACTAGAAACAAAAATATTTTCTAAAACATGATTAAGTTTAGCAGTACTTTTCAAAAAATACATTATTTATTGGTTAGAATATTAAGCATACAGTACTAGAGTATGTGAGAGCAAAAATATTCTGAATTTTGATTTGAGAACCTCAAACTCAGTTAAGTCTTAAATGCCTTTTCGTTTTTAATTAACTGAAAGACTTAGAGACAATTTGAATGATATGTCATAAAATCATCATAGAATGGTTTGGATTGGAAAGCACTTTAGAGATCATCTAATTACAACCACCCTGCTATGGGCAGGACATCTTCCATTGGAGAGGGTTACTCAGGATTTCTCCAGCCTGGCCTTGAACACTTTCAGGGATGGGCATCCACAACTTCTTTGGACAACCTGTTCCAGCATCTCATAGGAAATAGTGGTTCCCTCATGGTAAATAATTTCTTCCTAGTATCTGCTAAATCTACTCCTAAAATAGCATAGTATGCACTTGCAGTAATTTAAATTACGATACAGTGCAAACCCAGGTCAGACGATACTTAAGTTCAGTTGCATGTGTATTCCTATACAAATCTTCTACATGACTCTCAGCCTGCAACAGTTTAAAAATTAGTAGATAGAAAAGTACTTCTACATTTCTGAGGTATAGAAAATTTTCTGATCAATATCGTCTAATTTTACAGGCAAGTTTTTCTGGTTTTGGTTTTGTTTTGTTTGGTTTGGTTTGGTTTGGTTTTGTTTTGTTTTTTTTTTGTTTTGTTTTGTTTTGTTTTGTTTTGTTTTGTTTTGTTTTTTTGCAGTGCGTGCTTGCTAATATATTTCCTAGAATTCTACTCTGTTTCATATGTTGAATCTTAATTAAATAGGAATGCAGAGTTGAAAAATTGAACTATTTTCCTTTTGTATGATTATTTATTTCCTCAGTGTAAATAAGGAAATTCAGCTGACACCAATTGTACAAACTTTATAGTTGTCATTTATATGAAACTAGATAGAAGTTTCCTAACACATTTTTCAGCAAGCTGGAGACGTTATCCCAAGTCGATACACAAAAGAAGCATAATACATGGAAGAAAACATGTCATTAATGCTAAAGAAATTACCACAAAGCAGCAAGCAGAATACTATAAAATGAAGTTGAAATGTATTTTTTATGTTTATTAAAATAGATACTGATCTGACAATGCTTAAGCAGATCAAATGAAAATCCAAGGTAATAAAAAAAGAAATGAGACACTTCATAACATATCTAAGGAATGGATTAGACATGAATTCAAATGATTCATTGATATTTGTTTGTTCTGAATGTAAAATAAAACCAGAAGAACATGAATGCAAAGCAGATTTTATTTAGACTGACTAATTGGCTCATACAAAGTGGAACAATATTATAGGTTATAATAATTATTGTATGTATGGACACTGTGACAGAAATTAGGACATTACTTGAATAAAAATGCACATTTTTTACTACTCACTTTCTCCATGTCAGATAAATAAAGTAGCATTTAAAACTAAATCAGCACTATACAAACAATATGAGAGGCTATTAGTATTTTAGTCTTTGAAAAGTCAATGCTTGAACAAAAAAAAAATGAAAACCTATAGTAAGACCCACTGCAGCATATGTACATATCATTGCTGGCGTTCCTTATTAAATAATTCCATACCTTCTGTTAAAATATTTCAACAGAGAATATGCTAGTGTCATTTCAGAATGACAGCTTTCTGATGCTAATTCTCAACTCTGCTATGTATTCAACATAGCTATCAGTGGAGCCATTTAACCCCTGTTGTCAGGAGGCTGAGTTTATTAACAGTAATGGTAAAAATAATGTGTGATACAAAGCAGAGCAATGGAAGGGCCTTCCTTGTCAAAAACAAAGGGGAGCAAAGTGACATGTAAAATACTATTAGCTTTGAACAAGGATTATGCTACAGTTTCAGGATAAAAAGATGAAGGTTTTCGAGCAGCTGTTATAACAAGTTTACTGGTCATAAATACCCCTATTGATTAACAAGGATAAAGCTCTAGTGCATATTACAGAGAGATTAATAGCTGGGTGTAAGAGAGAAAAAGGACGCATAGTTTTCAGAATCAAGCATATTCAATCAATATAAAAAGCTTTCCTTGCATAACATTTTCACAGATTCCACTGCAAATTTCATATTCAGAGAGAGTTTAGATTTAGGCTCTATTGCATCCACATCTACATTTCACAGGCTGTGAAAGAAAAACTAAATCAAGCAAAATGATATACTTGATCCAGCACTGAAATCAGACTAAGGATTAAATCAGGCTTTTCTTCTTTAACCAATATCTTGAAAGAAAACTATCAATTCTCTGGTAATTCTAATAATTCAGTTCTAGTTAGGTCTTGCATCAGCAGCATCACTTTCCACCTCATAAAACATCAGTATTAATATTATGAAGCTAGTAGGGTAGCTGAACTTGGTTCATTTTTTAAAAAAAGGTGGATAATGACATTCTTATTGAAAGTCAGTTTGGACTTAGTGTTCATTCCCCGCCTTTCACTGAAAGCAGAAAGAGATCTGGAAAGAGATGGAAAACAGGGCTGTGGTTCAGTAGCGACTGTTCTTTTCCTGTATTCTATCTAAAGAGTGTATCTTCTTTGTTTATTTTTGTTTCATCTATCAACACAAGGGAATTCAGGTCAACTTTACTTCCATCTTCCATTGTGCTATAGTAAATACATAACTGGGTCTCTGAATTATAGACAGAGCAGTGAGTGAAGAAGACAGAAAAACTTCAGGAAAGCGTAAAGATTCTTATAAATTACAATTAGGGCCTGCGAACATGACAGGAATTGAAAAACTAAACACACAATGTCAGTGGATGGAATTCCTTAAACATATAGAGCATTTTTGAAAATAGAATCTGGGACATTTTAAATCAAATTTGCCAAATAGCTTTAGCTGAAAAGAAATGGAAAAAAATGGAAATTGTAAAAACAAAAATAAAAATCACTTAAGAGAAATATTAGATGTAAAAAATACTGAAACATTATGTTTTCCAAATGGAAACAAGCAAACAAACAAAAAAACAAACCAATTCAAAAATATAACAAAAAGCAGCAACAAAGGAAAAACAAACCAAAAAACCAATGAACCAAAAAAAAGGTTAAAAGATGAAAGCTGAAATTATGCTAAATGCTTTTGGAGAGTGGGTCTGTTGAAGTATTTTTTGAATAATCAAACATTTATTTTTCCACTACTAAAATATTTGCTTGCTTTCGTATCTCTTTACTGAAAATTGTGTTATCCTCTGTATTTAGCTAGCCAGTATCAGATTTGTTCCAGGTCTCTTCTGAATTATTTCAAAAGTGTTATAATATTAAGGAATAAATAAAACAATTCTGAGAATTAATAAAAAGCTAGCTGAAAATTAATAACATTTAAAATTTTTCATTATTATAGTTAACATTCTCGTTATGATTCTCATTAAAGTAAATTCAAATATGCTTTCAATTTCTGTGTCTCAAAAAGTAGTTCCTAAAATCACAGAGCTATGAGAAACTACCATTTATCAATTTTGTTTAAAGCAAAATAAGAGTTGACAAAATATAGTGTGAATTTTATATGACATTATCTATGCATAATTATATGAACATGCAAATCATATAGTCATTGAATGGTTCAAGTTGAAAAAGACCTTAAAGATCATCGAGTTCCAATGCCCTGCCATGGGCAGGGACACCTCCCACTAGAGCAGGTTGCTCAAAGCCCCATCCAGCCTGGCCTTGAACACTTCCAGGGACGGGGCATCCACAACTTCTGTGGGCAACCTGTTCCAGTGTCTCACCACCCTCACAGTAAAATAAAAGAAAGCAATCTGCATTCCTAAATGAGTAGCTTGAATATCATGTCTTCCTTTATTTATTTGTTAACTTCTGAATTATTTTTTGTCTCTTCTTGAAAAATAATGACAAACCCAAAATATAATGTAGTAGCAAGGTACCAATTTCAGCATGAGATTCACGTTGGCCTGTTAATAGAAGGAGACACATCCAATCTTATTTGAGTTTGCTTGGTAAGAAAGATTGCTTCAAATTTTTAGTCCAAAAGCCAAAGGATCCAGAGAGTCTTCTGCTATCACTTTTTGAAAAATGAAAAATACTGTCCTGCATAATTTAATTTGTGTAATTTTTCCAGAGAGATTTTAACTATGGAATGTAAATGGGTGAAAGAGACCCCCAGAGTCTTCTTAGCCTGAGAAAGAGCTCTGTTCTAGCGCCAAAGAGTTTATTTCCAACCAGTAAGATTTTTCTCAGAGGCCCTGAACACTCTTGTGTCCTAAGGTACTCAGTGCCAGAACCTTTCATAAAGGTTTCTCGTGTGAGGTATTTGCTGTAAGAGCTGTCATAAAGATCATGCGAGAAATAACACAGTGGGCAGTAGAAGAGACAGAAGACTCCCCTGAGACCTCCTTCTAATGCTGATCTTTTTTAAAAGCCAATCAGCAAGCATAATTGAACAGAGCTTTTCTCAATGACATTTGCAAGTGATTTCCTGAGGTCTAGATACTGACCTGTGATAAAACACTTGATAATGCTTGATTCAAACTGAGAGTGAGGTCTAGTTATGTGACATGGAATCTATAACTGCTTTCTTCCATGTTTGTGATGATGTTATCTCACCTTAATATCAATTTCCTTATTTGTATTTAGTCTTAGAGGGCTTTGCAACTGAGAACGTTATGCTTCTTAAAAAAACTAATGAATTCACACTCAAAATTTTCAGTTTTATCAATGAAAATACAAAACTGTTTTGCTGCTTGTAAAGACAGCATTAGCTATGTTGAACACTTTGCTGAAAAATAGTAGAATGGTGAAAACCTGCTATCACTTCTTCCTGTGTTCAGATTTTCATTTCCTTCTTAATCTAAATACCCTCTTTACAGTAATATCCCTTATAAAAAAATAAAAAAATAAAAAAGAATTATTTCAGAAGTGATTCATCTTCTTTAATCTCTTCAGCCATAATTTTTGTTGAAAGATGCTGTCCAGTTATTTTCTCTCAAGTTTTTTATATTTGTTTTATGACATACCAACATGTACTTGTGACAGTGCAATAGGTATTGCCTACAAATTGGACATTTGAACATGATATTTTCATAATATTTCCACTAATACCCAATTTGTGCACAGGGAATAATACTGAAAAGTCCATAGTGAAGGTAATAGTTTTTAATAACCAAGTTTCTCTGACATCAGTATTCTAACCAGCATAATAATAATATAAATTTCTTGACAATTTCTTCACTGGCAAGGGCTCTAACTGCACTGCTCAAGTCACAGTAGGTAAACCCGGGGGCTCTGATAATGGAGAACTGCCCATAGTAGGAGAAGATCAGGTTCAAGACCACCTGAACAACCTGAAAGTACATAAGTCCATGGGACCTGATGAAATTCATCCAC